>CAUYPK010019090.1:0-35512 GCA_963574355.1 Loris lydekkerianus
TTTCACATGAAGGCTATAACCCAACTATACCACAAGACTATGGGGAAAGGGTCAAGGAAGGGGAAGGGAGGGGGGAGGTTTGGGTGGAGGGAGGGTGATGGGTTGGGCCACATCTATGGTGCATATTTTTATCTATAATAAAAAAAAATCATAAAAAAATAATAATTCCTCAGTTCCACAGGTTTCTGAGACTGTTCATTTTTCTTTATTCTTCTTTCTTTGGTTCTTCAGATTAGACAATATCTGTTGATCTCTTTTCAGGTGTACTTCCTATCTCTTCTGTTGGTACAAAGTGAGTCTCTCTGTTGAACTTTTTATTTCTAGTATGTGATGCTTTTCAAACTCAGAACACTCTTCTTTGAAAAATAATTTCTATGTATTTATTTTGTCTTTGCTTGTTAAGTAATTATTGTTATACTTACCTTTAATTCTTTAAACACACTTATGACCACTCTTTTAACATCTTTGTCCACCAACTACAGTATTTGCACCCCTTCAAACACAATGTATATTGCTTATTTCTGCATCTGGGTTACACTTCTCTGTCTCTTGTCAAATATTATAAATTCTTGTTAAAATTGTACATTTCAGATAATAATACATTTTAGCAAGTCTTGGTTGTTACAGAATTCTAAGATAACCCCAGAATTCCCGCTTTCTGATGTCCAGGTCTTGAATATCCTCCTTGGGTTTGAGCAGAACCTGTGAACACAATGGATGCCACTATCATGACTAGTAACATTATATAGTAAAGATGATTCTGAGCAGAAGAATTAGTTAAGCCACACTCAACTGTTCTGATCCATGGAAACTGTTATAATAAATGTATGTTACTTTAAGTCATTGAGCAGCAGGAACTTGTCACAAATAACTAATACCCCTTCTCCAAATAACTGTCTGTTTGGATTTTTATCCATTATTTTCCTAGATTAATTTTATAAAGTCTATCTCACAGATAATGTTCCATTGCTGATGTTTCTGCTCTGTCTTATTAATTTTAATTTTTATTTTTATTTTTAAGCCTGTTTTTTAATGGGTTATACCTTGATGAACATATCTAAGCAGTCACCTAATGATTTTTCAGAATGTACTTAAACAATGTGAGCTGATAAGTCTCCCACCCTTAGCCCACACATCTGTGCATGGCTTGGGGAACGCACGCAAAATAAAGGCAGTTTTAAATCTTCCTTAGCCTTTACTTTCTGTCATCTTCTGTCATCACTCTTCTCTGTACTAAATGTCATGAGAATGTGGTGGACCCAGAATTCTCATACCTTGCTGGTGAGAATGTTAAGTGATTCAACCGTTTTGAAAACAGTTTTTCAACGTCTTAAAGTGATATGCATCTACCATTTGATCCAACCATTCCACTCCTAGATTTTTTACAGAGGAAAGAAAAGTGCATATGCTTACAAAGACTTACCCATGAATGTTCGAGCCTCTTTATTTGTAATACTTTAAAACTGGAAATAACCCAAGTGTCCATCAACAGGTGAAAGGACATATTACTACTTAGCAATAAAAAATTTAACATGGCACAACTTGATAATAATTATGTTAAGTGAAAGAAGCTAACATGAAAGAGAAGCATACTTTATATTGCCATTTATATAAAACTCTAGGAAATGAAAACTAACACATGGATAGGAAACAGGAGTAGTTTTCTGGTGACTCGGAGGGGTCAAGGTGGGGAGTGGCAGAAAGGAGAGATTACACAGAAGCAAGAAGAAATTTTTGGAGAGTGATAGATTGTTTAATATTTTGATTGCATGGACAGTTTCACAAATGTATACCAAGCTTGGAACCAAGGTGAGGTGAGAGAGGCACTAATCACAGGCACAGAATTTAGAAGATAAAGTTGGGGAAGACAAACATTCAGTAATCAAAATAAATAATACTTAATGCAATATTTTTTTAAATATAATTTTTAATATGATGAAAAAATATGAAACATTTAAATAAAAATAATATCTGACTCTGTTCTTGCCAAACCCTATATACTCAACTCAACCTACTCTGAGCTCTGGTTCCAATAAATCTCTATTTACACATATTCACAATACCATTACTCACAGGCCTGGTTTTTTATCTTTTTGCAACTTAAACTTAACATGTTTAGAGCAAGCTCTATTCTCATGTAATCTCACACAAAACATTGTCCTAGGAGATCAAAACAAAAAGCGTAGAATAATTTATCAGTTGACTTAATTTTGAATTTTAAAATGCGGACTGAGAAACTGTGACTAATTATCTTATAGCTCTTCTATTTCTACTTAAACGTTTCCAATTGTTATGTGTGTTTAAATAATAGAAATAACTAAGATGTAGAAAAAAAATATTAAAGGCAGTTAGAAACAGAAGGTAGAGGGAGTAAAGATAATGCTGTCTTTAATCAATGCCTCAGCAATGGATGTGATGGCAATACATTTTAGGGAATGTGCATGTTCACAAGCCTAGAGGAAATCATCTAATTCTCCTTTACAATTGTCCACATAGGTCCTATCTTATAAGCTTAGATTTTATCTATTGTTCTGCTAGAATCTTACCAATCTATTTCCAAGACAGAAATCACATCATTCTGAATATATCCAGGAAAATTATGAAAAACTTTATACTATTGGGTGTATATATATTCTTTGTAATGTAATAGAAGCAATTTAAATTAAGAATATAAGAGAAATGTTAAAAAGTAAAGATTGGCTGGGAAGTGCCATCAACAAGGTGGTGAGATAGGAAGTCCTAGACTTTTATTCCATCACAAAAATTTCAACCAGCAACTATCTACATAATCTACTTTGGTGAAAACCTCTAAACTTGTAAATAAGCCTGAGATACCCACAGGGACCACAGAACTGAATAAAAATTGCATTAGAAGGTAAAAGGAATGATAGCAGTTTGACTATGTTTCCCTTCCCTTCTCATGTTGACATAGTGTCACACATTGTGGCCCATGGTTTCTACAAGGGAAAAGGAATCCAGAGACAGACATCCAGCTTCACTAGCTGACAGGGCTCTCAAGATGTCCACTGTCATCTCACATCACAGGAAACACAGAAGGTAATACATAGCTAAACTGCCTGGGTTCAGATAGAAACAAAGAAAGGAGGCATTGCTCACAGCAACTTGCACATAGATCTTGATGGCAGTTCTATGTAACTGCCCACAGAGGTGCCTGAACATTGCTACCAGTGGCACAGCTCACTCACAAACCTGATTGAGCTTGTTACTTTCAGAAGTATGATGGAAAGCCCAATCTAGCTTGAGTCTCTAAGACAGTCATCCTCCATGCCTAGCCTCAGACCATACCCCAAGGTCTGGCCCAGGAAGAGAAATACCTGCCCCAGAATATTTCAACAAAGTACTGGGATAAACTTGTGCTATATAAGAATTCAAATGTTGGGTTGGTTTGACCTCAAAGACCACCTGAGGATCCCTCCTTAGGATGAAGATGCACCATGATGCCCTTTAGCAAAGCACATTTGTTCCAAGGCCTTTGAATAGCAGCTTAGCCCAGTGGCAAAGCCTATCCCAGGCAAAAAGGTCAACGATGCATTGGCACTGAACATAGCAGATGAACTCAGACAGCAACTTCACATAACCTAAGGATCCAACATGTTGCCCTGCCCAAATTGCAGAACTCAAAGGGCAGTACTGCTTGGCTAGGAAATGCATTCTGTGTCCCAGCACTATTAGAGGCAATTAAAGTGCCTAACTTGTAGCTATGCCTGATATTAGAGCCTAGACAGTGGTCTCATCAGACAATGAAGTCAAACCAGTAGCCTCATCTGACCTCAGAGCAAAGGCAGAGGCTCAGTAAGCTATAGAAACACCAAACAAACACTACCTGCCTGGGGTCATTACCATTTACAATCACTAGCTTGACTTAATAATAAAGGGATGTCCCTGCCAAAAAAAAAAAAAAAGGTGAAAAAAGTTGCTGTATCCTCTAATGCAGAGACACCAGCATAAAAAAATGAAGATTACAAAGAATCAGAGAATCATGACACCTCCAAGGGAAACTAATGTAGCTTCAAAAATGGACTCTAAAGAAATGAAGATCTGTGATAAGACTAACAAAGAATTAAGAACAGTCCTTTCAAAATAATTCAGTGAAAGTTATATGAACAGAAAATTAAATAAAATTTGGAAAACCATCACAAAAAAATTAAGAAATTTGACAAAAAAAAAAACAATAAAAAATAGAATTCCTAGAGATGAAAAACACAATGTCTTAACATTGTTTAATAAATAACAGTAATAGCAAGTTTTAATAGTAAGCTCAATTAAGTAGAAGAAAAATTAAGTGAGCTTAAGAAAGAACTCTCAAAATTATGCAGTCAGAGGAGCAAAAGGTATAAAGAATGAAAAGAATAAAGAAGCCTATGGGAATTATAGTACATAATCAAGAGACCTAACATTCACTTAATAGAGATACCTAAAGGAGAGAGGAAAGGGAAAAGGCCACAAAATACATTAAACTGGAAATAAATCCACTATCTGGAAGATGGTGAGGGAATGTCTTCATTTGATCCACTTTCCCACCAGGAAATTTTACCTTAATTTCTTAGGGAATAGCTGGGAGACAGTGAGAAGAAACTCTCTGGGAAGAAAACACATCTTGGGTCCAATGTTTCTTCTTAGATGTAAGGACCTACACTAAGGTACCATTCTTGATCCTCACTTTTAATAAATTGTGGGTGGTCTTGGAAACCAGTGGCACCAGTACTGGGCATTAGGGAACTCAGGCTGCTGCTTGTGAAATTGTGGCATAAGTAGGAGGTTGGCTTCTAAAACAAGGCTAAGAGGCAAGGAGTGTGGGGACTGCAACTGCTGGCACTGGAAGTGGGCACCTACCCCCCTAGAACCTGCACAACACAAGAGTGACTGTGGAGGTTTGATCTTGAACATGGCTGGGTCTCCTATGGCCTGGGGCTGAGGTCTGGGATAGATGTAAGTTGTCACATCTGACTGAACAACTGGGTTGGATGCATTGGCTGGGATGGGGATAGAGTCCTCTTGGGACTGAGGTGTAAGACAGATGCAAGTGTTCCATGGTAGAATATCAGCACAGTAGCTGTCACTTCTTACCCAAGCATTTTTCAAGTGCCTTAAGGAATACTCAACTCCCCCATCGTGGCTGGTTTATACACCATTGGCAGTGGGGGCTGAGCACAAGCTTACCTGGTCCAGCACCACTTGACTTCACTCTACTCTCTGAAACGGAGTGCAGGATCCTGGGAGTTCTGCAGCACAATCTATCACCTGGGAAACCTGAGTGCTTTTCCCAGGGGACAGAGGTCAAGTATAAACATCCTACTCCTGGCTTATACCTGCTAGCACAGCCTACTATCCCAAGGCCAACTTGCCTTCACAGCCGATGCAACCACTGATAATACAAGTACACAGTATTTAGGACCCAGAAAAGCTGAATAATGTTCCATTGTGTGTATGTGATCCATTTTCTTTATCAAAACCTCCAGAGGGGACCTAATTCAAAACAAAAATTTATTCATTCTTGTTTTATATGTACCATATATGTGTGTGTGTCTGTGTCTGTGCACATGTGTAATACATGTGTGTATATATATGTATGTGTATATATATGTGTGTGTGTGATATATATATATATATATATATATATATATATATATATATAGCCTGAGGGTAATTTTATACAATATTTTAAATAATTTTTTGATTTGTCAACTGAGGAATTACAAGGTTCATAAATGTGGAATGAGACCTTTTTTTTTTTTTTTTTTTTTTTAAAAAGACTTGTAGCCTGTGGGCTGGCCATCCTGCAGACTGGGCAGTGTAGCCTGTGTCAGAAACTGAAGGTACAGGTACTTTGAGACCAGGCAGAGTGAGAAGAGAATTTATGTTGTACAAATTGGCTAAGTATACATATTCAACAGTGTTTAGGAGGAGTTTTGCATATTAATAAAGGCAGGAAACACATATGTGCATTGAACAAACAAAACATACATGCGTGTAATGTATGTTCTATGTCCACTTTGAGATGGAAAGTTAAATACATTAAAATTAGGCTCTGGATGTCAAGGGATAAAACAGATGTTGCAGAGAATTCTGTGCACAGCCTCTATAAACCAGCCAGAACCAGTCCATGGTTGATTGGTTATTGTATGAAAATTACAAAAAGGAATGGAAGTCTACCAAGTCTTTCAAAATGACTGATTTCTGGGTTTAACTCTTAAAAAAGAAAGCCTAATGGTTTTTAGGATGGGTAAGAGTACAATAAAGTGTATCTGACCTCTTGTCCCATCATGACCAGGAACTCAGTTTTTAAGGCTTCTATGGAGTCCCTTTGGCCAAGAAGGGGCCCATTTATTTAGTTGATGAGCTTAGGATTTTATTTCTACTTCTCAGCTTGAAACAAAGTTTGTGTACATTGAATCTTCAGAAGAAAAATGTGTTAGTACCTCAGCCACCCACGTGGACAATCTGTGGCTATTTGGTATCACCATTGCTCTTCACTCTGAATTTATATGCCCCTAATAAGTGTCAGGGTCCCTCCCTGGGACCTGTGGAACTGGTTGCAACCAAATGAAGAAATGTAAAGTTAGAAATGACAAGAAAGAAAGAGGCAAGAGACACAGAATAGAATTTTCAAACGTGGAAACTCAGGGGACCACCACCCATTTGTGGGGTTTCAGCAATGGCCCTGAGTGTCTGTTCCACTCAGCTTATATTAAAGGCTATTTGCCCAGAGAGTAAACTGAGGGAGGAAACAAAGACGCCAGCAGTTTCTCTGTGTGAGCATATCAGCTCATATTGTTTTTGTAATCATTAACTTTAAGGGTCTCAGCAGTCTTGAGAAATCCAGAACCTGAGCCTTGTGTGGGGGCAGCCTCCTGTCTGTGGTCACACACACAGATTCCTAGGGAGTGGTTAAACTCTGATAGTTTCTTGTGGAGTAAAATGCTTCTGCATCAATCTCCTCTGAATATTGGTGGGAGAGAGGAATTTTCCTCTCCTCACCACCACAGAGGGTCTTCCTCTGCGATAAGGGATATAAACCCTCCTGCCCATATTTCAGAGTTTCAAGTTATTCCATTTATCTCTACCCGAGCCAAATGCAAATCTCCACAATGGTCATCTGCTTTGTCTGTTTACTGGACAGGAAACTACCTAATTAATATAACTTTCCAGGCCTTAATGATAACCTCTTCTATGGCCATTATCCCTCAGAGTGTTCACAGACCCAGCAGAGGTGTTTGTAAGCTGTATCCCCAAAAGGCTAGAGTTCTAGGAAAAGCAGGAAACTTGCTCAGATAAGAAATTTAGCAGTGCCTGGTTTAAAGGCAAACTAGCTGACTTTTCTTTGTTTAGAGTTTTGATTTTTCCCTTTTTCTGGGGGTGTTTTCCCTTGCCAAGAATGAGGTCTTCAGTCCTCATTCTGCCTGCAAATAAGCAGTATTTTTCTCACATTGATTCACACATAGGTACTTAACAGTAAAAAATATGGCAAAACATTAATACAGTAAAAAACTGTTCAGGATAACTAAGCAGCACAGTAACATAACAAGAATTTCTGCATCAACTGTTAGTAACAGCAACAAACAATGATAGGATTTCAGTCTCCACCTATGGAGACATGATTTAATTAAGAGGATACTTTACAATGAAATTTTTTTTTTTTTTAGGTGAAAGGAAATATCAAAAGCGATTGAGAAATCAGGAGGTGGGTCCTTCAGGGATAAGGAGGCATTCTGCTGGATGGCTTTTTAAAATGCTTCCTCCATAGATCCTTGACTTATTAATAACAGCATTTCTTTTCAAAGATGCTTTTTTGATTTTATAAAATGACATGATTGTTTCATTTTGTTACTAATGCACACTACTCTGGTCATTCAATAAGCCCATATCATACATTTTTACTAAGTTGTCTATAGAAACTTTTAAAATGTTAACAATGTCATATCTATCTCTCTCTCTCACTTTTTTTTTTTTTTTTTTTAACATCTTCATCTTTACTATTATTACAACCACTTTGACTCAAAACCATTTTGGCTATATCACCATTGGTCAATCAATGAACATATGGAGCCTCTTTGTCAATGTTAGAAACTTCTTCAGTATCCATTTTGTCCAGTGTACTTAAGGACTTGAAGGTATCTATTTTTTGCGTATGTCAGAAGATCAGACACCATTTTTTTCTCATTTCTTCCTCATAGGGAATCTTTCGACACCACTACCTTGTCAATCATGTGATGTATTCACAAGCTAAAGGTTGCACCAGGCATGCACAACTATGTCCTTAGTCACTGCGTTTTAAACACTGGCAACAGGATATATGACATCCTTCATGCTGAAATCCTTTTGAGAACTTTCCAAACTCACACCTCTGTTCACTCTTGTTAGCATGCTGTTCAAAGAAGAGCTTTTATATTTACTCTTCATTGATCAAAGGACAGTCTGGACACATGACTGAATTAATGAAGTGAACTCTGGAGAAAGTTTACAGCATAAACATTATTTTTAATGAATATATCTTCTGGAGGATGAGCAGAACAGTTGTCAAGGAATTACAGAATCCTGTATCATCCTCCAGTCTAGTTTTCCTGCAGTGAGCATGAGCTGCTTGCACAAAATATTTCTGAAAGCAGTCAGAAAAGATGTCCTGGTGACACATGCCTTTTTATTAGGATAATAATGGGCTGATGAGAAATTCACTCCTTCAAAATAGTGAGGATGTAAGCTTTTTCATATCATAACAAGTTTACTTATGCATGTCTGCTACACTACCACATCCAAGCACTAATATTTTTTACTTAATTTCTGAAAGGGTTACCTTATCAGCTATAGTTACTTTCTTTCTGGGACAATAATGCCAAAAATGTTTCACAGCATTATAGATATGATCTGGCATCAGATTTTCATTAACAATGACTTTGGCAAATTCATCAATGAATTTCTCTGATGCTATGATTGCAGATGCTTTATCACCACAAATCTTAAAAAATAAAATGCTGCAGTTTTTAAAAATGTCAGTAATCAACTTGTTGAATATTCAATTTGTTTCTATTTTCAGTTCAATAAAATAGATCTTTGCTTATTTTATATCAATATAGCATTAAGTAGAACATGTTCACTGCAATTGTGATGGATCCACTCTTGAATACATTATCATTTTTAGCTATATGTAGCATTTTTTTATTTTTTTTAAATTATCTTCTGTTCATCACTTTCAGAATACAACACAAAAAGTTTCTTCAGATCATCTATGGTGGTCATTCCAGCAACAATTCTCTTCTATAGCACATTTCTCACTTAAACCACTGTCAAGTTTCTCCAATAGCTTAACTTTCTTCACTCTTGATAAACAAAAATACTTCCTCTGTTTCCTATCACTGGTACCTGATAGAGGTATCTTCAGGTCTTTTGACATTGTCAACAATATCTTTATACTACAGCAGACAATAAGTGAAAAATCACAATAAGTCATGCACATAAGTTTTGGATCCCTGTGGAGCATTTTGGGGAAACTGTTAGTGTGTCTGTTCTGCACACGTACATTTTAGCAAAAGGCATTTGATTACACTTTGTGGGTGTGTTTGTGTGGGGAAATCTGGGCATGTGTGGAAAAAATAAATCACAGCCTAAAAGGGCAGGAGAGTCTTTCTTGCCTTGTGGATGCTGAATAAACTGTGTTGTGCCCTTGTAATTGATTGTGTCTTGTCACATAAGATTAAATGTGGAATTTTCCACTTGTGGGGTTATAAAAAGTTTCACATTTTAGAGCATTCTGGATTTCAAATTTTCTAATTAGGGATTTTTAACCTGTCTGTACACACAACTGAATACTATTTCACCTTTTAAAAGAAGAAATCTGTCATTTGCAACAACACAGATGAACCTAGAGGGCACCATGCTGAGTGAAATAAACCAGGCACAGAAAAAGGAAAGTGCATGTTTCGCTTGTGTTTGGAACCTAAAGCAATTGGACTCATAGAAGCAGAGAGTTGTAAAAGAGTTTCAGAGAAATGTGGAAATAGTGAAACATTTATCAAAGCATACTACATTGCAATTATACAAGAGGAATACATTAATGAAGTATTTAAGGTGAAAAAACATGCAATTACTTCATCTTCCTTATTAAATGAAAACCCCTTGGATTGGAAGTGTCTGGTGTCTTGTTTACCTCCCCTTGCGCAAATGAAATCCAATGAAATCCATTCAGCTACCATAAGGAATCAAGTGTCTATTGACTTCTCTGAATTGAAGCTTAGTAAGACTAAAAGCTGAGAGATTTTCCCAGATCAATTTCCATATCTTACTTGAATTCCCTATGTCAATCTGCCTACCTTGTATTTCATCTTCCCTTTGTTGTTCAGAAACTGATTCTGCAGAAATGACCTGCAAAACCACTTTTACTTAAGTTATCTTCATCTTGCTTAAGCAATTTGGGAGCATTGTAGTTACAACCTCTAAATAAATCACTTTCATAAGAAAAAAAAAAAAACAGAGATTGCCTAAATAGCATTTCTAAATTGATTATATTAGGAAAATTTTTTAAGTTTGTTCTGAGGAAGGTATACATGAGGCAAATTCATCATATACTAATGAAATTATTATAATGTGAAATCATTAGAAATATGAAATTTAATGTGTGCAGTGTTTTAAAGTTCTGTGTGTTCATCCAACACATATGTCTATCTACCATATGCACAATTATTAGATGTGAGATAAAAAGATAAATCAGACAAAGTCTCATTAATAAAATGCAGAAAATTTCCAATAAGATGATGTTTATAAAAATTTCTAAACAATTTACCTTCATGAACAATTTTCTATCCATTTATTTCCATAGCTGGTTATGAAAAGATGGGAAGAAAAGACTGGGCTTATAAACATAAAGGGTCCTTATGTGTAAGGTAGTAAATGAATGGTGAAAAATATGCTAATTCACTATTTAAAAGAATGCTAAATGTAGCCAGGTCTACTAAAAATATTTTATATATGAAGAAGAGAAGAAAACAGCAAACATTTCCTGAATGTGGATCCTTCTGTTATTTCATTTAATTATTTTATAGGTGACAAAACTAAATCAAAGAAAGATTAAGTCATCATCCATGGTAAATAAAAATAGTAATAGAAAGGTTAAGTCATCATACACAGTAAATAAAAATAGTAATCAGGGATTAAAATTAATTTACTGGAATGACAAAATTGAACCAGAATATATTTCTCAAAATACTGAGGTTTTGTAAAATTCTTCTGGCTGTTTTCATGTTAATGTTCTGTGTCCTCTTCATGGGGCCTATGTACGCTGTGATACCCAATGATGTAGTACGTTTGGGATGAGCAGAAGATAAAGAAGAACCCTTAAATGAGCTTAGCAAATTTCACAACACTAGCAAGGCATGAAAAACACCTGCCAGGCAATTGCCACATCAGATTTGACTGTAAAATTGATCACATAACAGGCAGGACCAGTGTGTAAAAACAACAGGGATATCAGGGATACCAACATTCAGCTGCATTATTAACCATAACTTATAACTGACCTGGAATATATTTAAATGAAGAAAATAAAGACTATTACTGACTAGGAAGCCATTATGCCTTTTAGCTTCTTTTATAAGGTAATTAGAGTTTTGGTGACATCTAAAGTTTTTTTTCCTTTTAACATTTTTTTTAATTAAATTATAACTGTGTACATTAATGCATTTATGGGGTACAATGTGCTGATTTTATATGCAATTTGGAATGCTTACATCAAACTGGCTAACATAGCCTTCACCTTACTTGCTTTATTATTGTGTTAAGACATTTATACTCTTAATAGATTTGACATGTACCCTTGCAATATGCACCATAGGTGAGATCCCACCCTCCCTCCACCTGGCCTCCCCTCCCCGCCTCCGCCACGTCGCTCCTTCATCCTGGGCTATTGTTGTGTTTTATCATTCATATGAAAGTGTGGGTGATTATATATTGACTTCCTAATAGTACTGAGTACATTGGATGCTTTTTCTTTCATTCTTGACATACTTTACTAAAAAGAATATGTTCCAGCTTCATCCATGTAAACATAAAAGAGGTAAAGTCTTCATCTTTTTTATGGCTGCATAATATTCCATGGTATACATATATCACGATTTATTAATCCATTCATGGGTCTATGAGCACTCTTTGGCTTCTTCCATGACTTGGCAATTATGAATTGGGCTGCAATAAAAATTCTGGTGCAAATATCTTTGTTGTAAAATGATTTTTGGTCATCTGAATATATAACTAGTAGAGAAATTGTAGGATCAAAGAGCATGTCTACTTTTAGTTCCCTATGTGTTCTCCAAACTTCTTTCCAAAAGGAACGTATTAGCTTGCATTCTCATCAGCAGTGCAGATGCCAACATCTTTTCTCCACATCCATGCCAACATCCATAGTTTTAGGATTTTGTTATGTGGGCTACTCTTACTGGAGTTGGATGATATTTCAAAGTGGTTTTGATTTGCATTAGTCAGATGATTAAAGACCGTGAGCATTTTTTCATGTATCTGTAGGCCATGTACCTGTCTTCTTCAGAAAACCTTCTGTTCAAGTCTCTTGCCCACAATGAAATGGGATTACTTCTTCTTTTCTTACTAATTAGTTTGAGTTCTCTGTGGATTCTAGTTATCAAACCTTTGTCAGAAACATAACCTGCAAATATCTTCTCCCATTCTGAGGGCTGTATGCTTGCTTTACTTTCTGAGTTCTTGGCTGTGCAGAAGCTTTTTAGTTTGATCAGATCCCAGTAATATATTTTTGGTGTGGCTTCAATTGCCCAGGGGTCCTCCTGATAAAAATATCCTTCCAGGAAAATTTCTTCAAGTGTTTCTCTTGCACTCTTTCCAAGTATCTTTATAGTTTCATGTCTTAAGTTTAAATCTTTTATCCACTGAGAATCAATTTTTGTTAATGGTGAAAGGTGGTGGCCCAGCTTCAGTCTTCTACAAGTCACCAGCCAATTCACCCAGCACCATTTGTTAAATATGGAGTCTTTCTCCAAATTTATGTTTTGGATAGGCTTATCAAAGATCAAATGACAATAAGTGTCTGGGTTCATCTCTTAGTTCTCTATTCTGTTCCATACATCTACCTCTCTGATTTTGTGCCAGAACCATGCTGTTTTAATCACTATAGATTTATAGTATAGCCTGAACTCTGGTAATGTGATTCCTCCTGATTTGTTTGGATTTTTGAGAAATGTCTTTGCTATTCAAGGTTTTTTCTGATTCCATATAAAATGAAGTACTATTGTTTCCAGATCTTTAAAGTATGACCGTGGTGCTTTAAAGAAATTGCATTAAATTTGTATATTGCTTTGGGTAGTAAAGACATTTTAACAATGTTGAGTCTTCCCACTCATGAGCATGGTATGTTTTCCATTTGTTAACATCTTCAGTGATTTCTTTTCTCAGAGTTTCATAGTTCTCTTTATAGCAGTGGTTCTCAACCTTCCTAATGCTGTGGACCTTTAATATAGTTCCTGTGGGTCATGACACATAGGTTAAGAACTGCTGCTTTATAGAGATTTTTCTTGTCCTTTGTTAGGTAAATTCCCAAATATTCATCTTCTTTGGCACTACTGTAAAAGGAATAGCATCCTTGACTATTTTTTTCAGCTTGAGTATTGTTGGTATATATAAAAGCTACTGATTTGTAAGTATTGATTTTGTATCCTGATATGCTGCTGTATTCCTTTATCACATCTAAGAGTTTTGTAATTGAGTCCCTGGGGTTGTCCGGGTTTAAAATCATATCATCTGCAAAGAGTGACAGTTAGATCTCCTCTGACCCCATTTGGATACTCTTGATTGCCTTCTCTTGCCTGATTGCAATGGCTAAGACTTCTATTACTATGTTGAATAGCAGTGGAGACAATGGGCATCCTTGTCTAGCTCCAGATCTGACTGGAAATGTTTTCAATTTTATTCCATTCAGTATGACATTGACTGCAGGCTTGCTGTAGATGGCCTCTATCAGTTTAAGAAATGACCTGCCTAAAGCCTATTTTCTTAAGTGTTCTGACCATAAAAGGATGCTGGATATTATCAAAAGGTTTTTCTGCATCAATTAAGAGAATCATATGGTCTTTGTTTTTTATTTTGCTTATGTGATGTATTATATTTATAGATTTACATATGTAGAACCAACTTTGAGACACTGGGATAAAACCAACTTGGTCATAGTGTACAATTCATTTGATGTGTTGCTGAATTCTGTGTGCTAGGATCTTATTGAATATTTTTGCATCTATATGCATTAATAATATTGGTCTATAATTTTCTTTTCTTGCTGGATCTTTTCCTGTTTTGGGTATCAGTTTGATACTTACTTTGTAGAATGTGTTGGGAAGTATTTCTTCTTTTCCTATGTTTTGAAAAAGGTTATGTAATATAGGCACTAGTTTCTCTTTAAAGGTTTGGTAGAATTCTGGTGTGAAGCCTTCTGGTCCTGGACTTTTCTTTTTTGGCAGATTTTGTATAGTTGATGCTATTTCAGTGCTTGAGATAGGTCTATTCGACATTTCTAGCTCTCTCTGGCTGAGTCTAGGAAGGTGGTATGCTTCCAGGTATTGGTTTATTTCCTCCAGATTTTCATATTTCTGAGAATAGAGTTTTTTGTAGTATTCATTAAGGATTTTTTTTTTTTTTTTTTTTTTAATTTCTGAGGTGTCTGTTGTTATTTCTCCTTTATCATTTCTGATTGATGACATTAGGGATTTTACTTTTCTGTTTCTGGTTAGGTTAGCCTAAGGTTTGTTAATTTTTTCAAAAAAACAACTTTTTGATTCATTGATCTTCTGAATGATTCTTTTGCTTTCAATTTCATGTAATTCTGCTCTAATTTTGGTTATTTATTTTCTTGTGCTGGGTTTGGGGTTAAAATATGCTTCCTTTCTAGTTGCTTGAGAAGACCCATTAAGTTGTTGATTTCTGCTGTTTCCATCCTATTGAGAAAGGCTTGCAACACTATAAATTTCCCTCTTATGACTGCCTTTGCAGTGTCCCACAGGTTTTGATAATTTGAGTCTTCATTGTCATCTTGTTTCAAAAATTTGGTGATTTCCCTCTTAATCTCATCTTTGACCCAGCTATCATTCAGCATAAGTTTATTTAGTTTCCATGACTTTGTTTGAATATGAAGATTCCTGTTGTTTTTGAGTTCAACTTTTATTTCATCATGGTCTGAGAAAATACAGGGAATAATTTGTATTCTTTTAAATTTGCTGATGTTAGACTTGTGACCTAAGATGTGATCAGTTTTGCAGGATGTTCCATAGGCTGATGAGAAGAATGTGTATTCAGTTTTGTTAGGATAGAATGTTCTGTAGATGTTTGTTAAATCCATTTGTTGTAGGGTCAAGTTTAAGTTCATTATTTATATGTTTAGTTTTTTATTTCTATCCAATATTGCCAAAGGGTTATTAAAATCTCCCAACTATTATAGTGCAGGAAGATGTCAAATTGTTCATATCTGTTAGGGTTTCCTTTATGAATTGTGGAGCATTCTGATAGGGTACATAAATGTTAATAATCGAAATCTCCTCATGTTGAATATTTCCCATGCCCATCCTTATCTTTCCTTACCCTCGTTGGTTTAAAGCCTATTATATATGCAAATATAATTGTAACCCTGTTTTTTCTGATTTCCATTTGCCTGAGTTATGGATGTCCATCCCTTCACCCTCAGTCTATTTTTATTCTTTAATGTAAGATGAGATTCTTGTATGCAACAGATGTCTGGCTTGAGTTTTTGTATCCAGTCAGCCAACCTGTGCCTTTTTAGAGGACAATTTAATCCATTCACATTAATTAAAAGAATTGATAAGCATGAAAGTGTTTTGGTTGTCATGTATTTCAAGTGTCCAGTGAATATTTTTAATTCTTTCACACATTGTGGATATTAGGTTTTGTTCAAGGCTTTCTGGGTGAGTTTTCCTTGGTGGTAGACTATTAAGCTGATCATTAGGGAGAATGGGTCTGAGAATATCCTGAGAGTTGGTTTAGTTATGACAAATTTCTTCAACACGTGAATGCCATTAAAGTATTTAATTTCTCCATCATAAATAAAACTCAGTTCAGCTGGATACAGAATCCTGGGTTGAAAGTTATTTTGCTTTAGGAGGTTAAAGGTCAATAACCATCCTTTTCTAGCTTAAAAAGTTTCAGCAGAGAGATCTTCAGTCATTCTAATATTTTTCCCCTTCTAGGTTATATTTTTCTTATGTCTAGCTACTTGCAGAAGTTTCTCCTTCATAGTAACTTTTGCAATAGTTAATTATACTGTGTCTAGGAGATGCTTTATTTGGATTGAGTTGTGCTGGGGTTCTGAAACTGCTATCTGAATTTCAATATCTCTTGCCATTCTTGGGAAATTCTCCTTCGTTATTTATTGGAGTAGAGCATCTGTGTCTGTAGGACCAACTTCTCCTTCCGGAATTCCTATAAGGTGAATGTTTGCTCTTTTGGAGTGGTCCCATAAACTCTCTCAGGGAATGATCCATTTTTGCTCTCCACTTCTCTTCTTTTTGAGTGTTTGGGAGCATTCAAAAGTTTTGTCTTCAACTTCAGAAATCTTTTCTTCTGCCAGCTCCACTCAGTTACTGAGGAATTCTACTGTATTATGAAATCCTTTGAATGCCTTTCTCATTTTTGTAAGGCCTGTGATTTCTTTTTGTATTATGTCTGAATCCCTGGAGATTTTGTCTTTGAATCCATTGCTTTCTTGAGACACCTTTTCAACTACTTCTTGAATTTCTAATTCCAACTTTACTTCCATTTTATTAATCTTATTTGTCATCCATATTCTGAATTCAATTTCTGACATTTCAGCCATTTGTTTATGAATGGCATCTTCTGTTGTGTCTCCTTTGTCATTCCTTGGGGGAGTTGATCTTCTCTGTTCTTCATGTTGCCAGAGTTTTTCCACTGGTTCCACCTGATGATTATTTTTCATAGTTTGGCTACACAACCTGGTGAGATGAGATTGGATTGAGGGCTCCAGGAGTTATAGTTAACCAGCCTTTTACCAAAGAGTTGAGACTGGTAACTGTAACTTTTCCCCTATAGCTTTACAAAGGTCCCTTTCAGTCCTCTAACATTAGACTCTGGGGACCTGCTTGGTGTGATAGGGCTAGGTGGCTCTGTCTTGTATTCAGCCAGCCTCTATCCACCCTAGTGAATTAGTGGCTTTGGGCTGAAATCTCAGCTGGGGAGACATATGAGTAACTAAGACACCCTGCCTCCCATGGGCAACAACTGGAAGAGGAGAATCAGTCACTCCCACTGCAACACAACCAGGGCTTAACCTTGGAGGATCCCTGGGTGGCCAGCCCAGGTGAAGAGTTCCAAATCAATTGTCCTGGGCAGCACAATCACGGGTTCAAGTGGGAGAGTTCAAAAGGTCTCCAGTAACCAGACAGCTTTAGGGTCCACTGGAAGCTCTAGTGGACTCACTCTGGGTGCTCGATGGAGTCAGAAAGGCCTTCCCAGAAAAAGAGTTAGCCAAAGGTGGCTGGCACCTCCTTCCCCACCTTGCACCTCCTTCACACCCAGTCACTGGTAACCCTGTGGGGCCATGGCCAAGTTCCTTCCAATGAGCAAATGCACCAGGGATTTGCACCTGCCAGAGTCAAAGAGGAATAAATGCCTTCTTAGCTGGGCCTTGCCCTCTGCCACCAGCATGCAGGGGTAGCTGAAGCCTGACTCTCTCCAATGCTCATTGGAAACTAGGGAGTGCTCCACCTGAGTTTGTTCTAAGGCAGGGGTTAACTTTGCAGCTGTGTTTTTCTCCATGCCTTTGCCCCCAGCCATACTCCTCCTCTGGTACCCCTGCAAGATGAGGGCTGGCTCCCTCTCAAAAGTCCATATTTGGGAAGGTGTCTCTCCAAAATATGACCCTGATGGGAGCATGCCACTATCACTGCTGCTATGTGGTAGGTGCCACCGTGTCCTGCATCTCTGCCCACCACTGATATGCACTTTTGTGGCTCTTGGCAGTCACCATCCCCCCCTGTATCTCTCTCCACTTCTACTTGAGTCACAGTTTCAGTGCAGCTGTGGCACTACTGTGGCCCATGCAATGCCCAGTCCTAACAAGGAACCACCAGAAATTCCGGTCCCTGCAGTGGATAGGCTTCCAGAACACCAAGTGAGGGAAGAAGGGTGGACCAGAAATTCAGAATGGCAGGGAAAATATTTGTTCAACTTTTATGTTGAGCAAGAGAATGCCCAGGCTCACAGTAGTATCTCTCTGGAGAAAAAGTCCTGGCCTTCAGCGACTCTCTCCTGTGGGGTGAAATAAGAGTTCTTCTGTTCACTGCTCACTTGTACAGATCACACACTGAGCCACTCTCCTGGGGGAGAATGGACTCTCATCCTCTTTGGGATTGGTTTTCTAACTGAAAATTGCTTCGTTGGAGTTGCAGCTTGCTTCAGCAGGGATAATATGCATTTATCAATCTTCTCTCTCAGCTCCTGACCTTTATCTTATTGGGTTGATTCTGGCCATTATTTCTGCCTCTTGATGGGAGCTTCTGTTGAAAGCTAACTCCAGTCAGCCATCATACCTTGCCCCCCGACATGTAAATTATTAATCAGCTATTCATGAATTTGGGTGAAAACATGAATTCATTTTGTGGTAAGCAGAATAATGGTTCCCCAAAATTTCCATGATCTAATTTCTGCAACCTGTGAATATGTTACTTCACATAGCAAAAGGGATTTTGCAAATATGATTCAGAGTAATGGCCATGATATGGGGATATTATTTTAGATTATTAGGTTGAGCTTAATGTAGTTACATGAGTTCCTACAAACTCAAAGAAATGTAACATCAGAATGATTTAACTCACTGCTGTTGACTTTGAAGTTTGATGGAAGCATCCAGGAGTGAAGGAAAGTAGCTCCAGAAGCTAGAAATGGCAAGGCAGTCTTCAGAAAGAAATTAGCCCTTCCAAAACTTTGATTTTAGCTCAGTGATATATATGTTGTACTTTATATGTATGTTGCTGTAAATATTACATTTTTATTATTTTAAGCCACTAAATTTGTGATAATTTATTAAATAAGCTATAGAAATATAAATAACAGCAAATACAAACAATAAAGAGATAAGAAAGTTTTCCAAACATGAAATAATGCAAGATAATACAAGTTATTATGTAACCAAGTACTAACTTATGTGATTCAGAGATAATATAAGATTTTAGGGAATAATGTATTTGAATATCAACAAGAGCTCATGGAATTGGATAAGGCTTCTCCTTGAGGAAAGAATTTGAGTGCATGTGGAAGATCTTAGAAACATTTCCTTGGTAACATTGACAATATAGAATAATCAGTATTTTAGAAAGTTTTGAATTCTCATTTTCTTACAGTTCTTTCAAGATGAAGAGTAGCTTTTATTGTCAATTGGAGATGTATTTTAAGGTAACAGAGAAAAGGGAGGTTTTTCATGCTTAGTTTACATACTCCCAGAGCTGATATTAAGCCAAAATGCTCCAAATGACAAGATGTAGAATTATGTTAAACTGTGTCAACTATTCAAGTTGATTAAAGTAGTTCCCCAACACCCTTCCAGTGTCTCAGTGTGATCTTCGTCACCCAGCTTCTAGCCAAGGGCCCAGAGCTATCCCTAGTTCAGCAATTATAGGACTCACAATGGTTAGTTACATATTTTAAATATTATTCTGGATGTTATATTGGATAAAGGTAGGGTGACATTCTAAATGATTTTCCAAGGTCTGTTTGAATCCTTTGTTTATGTGATACCTAGAATAAATAGAGTAGATATGCTGAGTTAAAAGAATATATTGATTTGTTTTTCTAGATTTAATGTTTGTAATCAAGTACATTTGCCTCTCAACAAAAGTCTATTAATTTCCAGTATGGGGAAGCTCCTGGCATGTGAACTTTTTACAATGCTAAGCAATGACTTCACAACACTAACAGATGTTGGCAGATGTGTTCCATTGATCTTTCTTAGGCCAAAGCATACAGTTTCTTGGCATACTTTAAAAATTCTAAAAATGGATTGGGGGGGCATCTGTAGCTCAGTGGGCAGGGCACTGGCCCCATATACCCAGGGTGGAGGGTTCAAACTCGGCCCCAGCCTAACTGCAACAACAACAACAACAAAAAAAAAAAAAAAAAAAAAAAAAATAGCAGGGTATTGTGGTGGGTGCCTGTAGTCCCAGCTACTTGGGAGGCTGAGGCAAGGGAATTACCTAAGCCCAGGAGTTGGAAGTTGCTATGAGCTGTGTGATGTCATGGCACTCTACTGAGGGTGATAAAATGAAACTTTACAAAAAAAAAAAAAATTCTAAAAATGGCATTTTCCATGTACAAAGGAATGACAATGGAATGATTTTTCTGTTACCACCATATATGGAAAGAAATCATATAGATATAGACACATAAGTTTTGTCCTGGTAGCTAGACAAAACACCAACATGGACAAATAGAGTACCAGACTATTAGACAATTAGAATTATCTTAAACAAGAGAATTTCAAAGACTGTTTCATCAGCAGTCGTGCCAGAGAAATGTGTGTCAGTCAGGACTACACACACACACACACACAAAAAAAAAAAATTAAACAAGGAGCTGTACTAGATCCAGGTACAGCTGCTGTTCTCACTTATGCTTTTATCAATAAGGTCATGCTTGATATGTTGAACTAGCTAAAACTTGACATTTTCTGTAGAATGTGGACAGGTTGCCACAAATCTATATCACTTTTATGATTCACTCTGTGTCTCCCAAGTCTCTGCAAATTTACCCTTTCCATATGTATACTCCATCTTCATCTGTATTTTCTACTTTACCTGAAACCTTTGAGTATTCTGGACAGTGAGCTGGTAGAATAATACTAGAACCTATACCATAAACCTTGCTCACATCTGAGGAAACAGTCATCAAAACATCAAATGTGAGAATGACCCAGAATGTTTTTACTTGATCATACTTTGCCATTACTTAGATATAAATTGCATTGCTACTGAATCTAGATATGGATTTCCCTTACTACTTCTTATTTAAATCATTTGAAGCTAAGAAATATGTTAAAATTTAAATATGAATTATGAATGTGTGCATATATGATTTATATGTATAATTTTGAATTTTAATTCTAGCAACTATTATAGTTTGACTTGTGTTATATTTAGTAGTGCAAATATATGTTTTCCTTGTGAAACTGGGCCTCTTATACATGAAAGGCGTGGCTTATCCACTTTTGTTTACCACAAATATAGGAATTTTCTTAGTAGAAATTCTTTCACATGAATTTCCACTGAGTTGAATTGAACTGAATTTCACGTTCAAAGCTTTATAATACAAATTATTTAAGGACAACGTTCTGCTTGACTGATGCCCAGTATTAAATAAGCAGGTCAAGTGTAGCTGAGAATATTAGCATTGAAAAGATTTTTTTTTTTTTTAATGGATTGTAAGCAAACCAAAATGTATGTTTGGAGATACTGCTGTTGCTTTACGTCTTTTGTTACTGCAAAGTATGCTGTTCACAACCTTAAATATGAAAAAAGACTTACATGTATGTTTAGCTAAATAAATGTGCTTTACCTTTCAGACCTCAAAAAAATGTTCCCAAACACAAAATAAAATTAAAGGACCTGGGATGAGCTTAGTGTTGGTTGCTAATTAGTGTTTGGCTTTTAAGTTAACATCTTGAGGCTTAAAAAGGCATTGGATTTTTAAAAGGGGAAAATTGGTTTAGTGCCTCTTGTAGTCCAAAGTTTATTTTTATTTTGTCAGATGCCATTTTGTGTTTTTAAAAGTCCAGTAAGATATAGAGAACAGAAGTTTAGCAGCCTTCACTTCTATCCCCAACATAAGAAATAAATCTATATTGAGTTCTTATCATTATACTTTCTCATACGATAGGTGTAGGCAGGAATTGGGATCTCTTTTCCTCGGGGAGACAAATGAAAACAGAAAAAGCAAGAGATCTGAACAGGTATTTCTGCCATTTACCATATACCAATTAATGGTATACATAGGATTGGGTCAGGTCTCCAGAATCCAAGTCCTTTTCTGGACAAATGACCTGTTTTCGCAAACATGGCCTTATTTTTTTCCTCATTGTTTTACTTTATAGAGTCTCTCTTATTCCATCTGACACATTTTCACCTCTCCTTCATCATGCTTTTCTTCCTACATTACTCTTCCCCACTTTGACTCTTATTTATGCTTTTTAATTGTTTTCCAATTTCTTTCTTCCCATATTACACATTAGGATGAAGGAAGTCCTAGAAGCAATCCTGTTTATTTTCTCTTTTTAGTAGTAATCATGACAGTAAAAATGAAAGTACATGTTTAATGCCATATTTAACAGCATCCAATAAAGTACTACTTTTTAATGGACCCTGACCTATATAGACATACTTAAATACTTTTATTCCTCTTCTTTTCCCTCTATTCCAGTTATAAAATACTACTTGGGATGATTTAATTCGGGCTGAGCTGAGACTTTTTAAATTGAATGCTAATTACTAATCTTCTCTCCAATTAAACATAACCTTTCAAGGTAAGAATTCCTGCTGAGTGCTTAAATTAGTTGCACTCAACTTTTAGCAATGGCCATAACTAATGTGAAAAAAAGCATGTTATTGAAATAACAGAAAATAGTGAAGATATGAAAAGAGGAAAAGAGTAGGATTTGGGGGATTAAGAAACAATGTGACATAACATTAATATGTGTTTGTTCTTTTGAATTCTTGGGAGTTGTTTCTTTTTGATCTCTATAATTTAGGAGGGTTGTCAAATTTTGAAGAATCAGAATCACCTGGAAGATTTTTTTTCTTTTCTTTTTTTTTTTTTTTTTTTTTTTTTTTTTTTAGAAAGAGTCAAAAAAACATTTAAACCAAGGGATGCTTCTAATATGTTATGTTATCTAACAAAAAAACTTTGGCTAAAAACATACTCTTGCCGCACCTTCTCTAGTAACTGGGACTACAGGCATGAAGCCACCATGCCTGGCTAATTTTTGTTTGTTTGTTTTTGTTTGTTTTGTTTTTCTTGTTTTAGTAGAGACAGGATCTTACTCTTGCTCAGGCTGGTCTGGAACTCCTGAGCTCACGGGGTCTTCCCTTCTCTGCCTCCCAGAGTGCTAGGATTGTAGGAGTGAGCCACTATACCAGGCCTTCTGGAGGGTTTTTAAAAAACATATTGCTTTTATCTGAATCCAAATTTTATAGAACAAATTCTTTCAATAAAGGGATTTGGTTTGTGAAGTTCAAATTTGTTTAAAAGGCTGCAGTCAAGGACCCAGAAGGCCACATGTGCCCCAAGGCCCCAGGTTCCCACCCCACTGGTTCCCAGGAGATGCTAATACTGCTAGTCAGAAGAACACATTATCAAGATCTCACTGATTTGAGTTATATAATGACATCTGTCTTAAGAGAAAAGACTTCTAAACTACTTCCTGTTCTGCCTACAAAACCATGCTTTTCATCAAAAATATTTAACTGTCTTTTAGTGAGATCTCAACAAAAAAATTTTTTTTTCTTTAAATTCTTTTTTGAAAATGTAACAAAGGCAGGCTGGCTGAAAATGTTACAAAGAACTTTCAATTCTTATACCATTAATGTAAGAGCCAGAGGTATAATAGCATAGAACCCAGAGAAAAATTCTAAAGCTACATTCATAAACCTGAAATTATTCCAGACCCTTGAAAAGAGCAGTAGAACATCATGAAAATTGTTAACAAGTAACTCATGGAGATATCCCATCCTCAAGAAGATTGAGCATAACTCTCCACTTTTTCAGTACGAGCTGTGCATATGACTTTCTTCCAAAGAGTTGAATATAGGAAAGAGGAAGAAAAAAACCAATAATGGAAAAAACTGAAAAAAAATCTCATCCAGGTCATCAAAGTGAATGTCAACAATGATAAATCATGTTCACAGTATGCACCTTTGTTGTGATATGTTAAGAATGACATTTTACCTTTGTAGTTTTCTTCCAAAGACCTATAGGAAAATTTAAGACAAATTTTATTATTGAAAAATACTACAAAATATCTAACCCATACTCCTCAAAATGATCAATGTCATCAAAACAAGAAAAGCCTGAGAAATTTTCACAGTGAAGAGAAGCCTACGGAAATGTGACATGGGTGTTATACAGAATGTACTATGGTATTTGGGTGGGATCTGGAATATGAAAGAACCATAAGGTAAAAATCTGAATAATATCTAGACTTTAGTTAATAACATATCAATTGTTTCATTAATTATGATTGATGGATTACATGAAGATGTGAAAAACAGTATATACTACCTTCATAATTTTCTGTAAATCTATTCTAAAATTAAAACCTTATCAAAATTATTTTTTAAATCTATATTAATAGATAAAACAACTTGGATGGCACCTGTGCCTCAGTGGGTAGGGTGCCAGCCCCATACTCCGAGGGTGGTAGGTTGGAAGCCAGGCCCAGCCAAAATGCAACAAAAAAATAGCTGGGCATTGTGGCTGGTGCCTGTAGTCTCAGCTGCTCGGGAGGCTGAGGCAAAAGAATTGCCTAAACCCAGGGATTGGAGGTTGCTGTGAGCTGTGATGCCATGGCAGTCTACTGAGGGCGATAAAGTGAGATTCTGTCTCAAAAAAAAAAAAAAATAAAACAACTTGAATTTCAGATGTACTGATTTATAAGAAACTTTGTGTATCAACTATTTCAACTTCTTCATTTTACCAAACAGGAAACAGAACCACAAAGAAAATGACTAAATTTAGTTGGTACAAGTCTAGAGTCCTTGTCTCTATTACTGAGCTTTGCCGTTATGCCTACTACCTCTGAGAAATTTCTTTTGTTTTTCCAAAATTCAAAATGTGAAATTCATCAATGTTAAGAAATACATAACAAGTTTAAAGCCCTTTTAATAGAACACGTTTGTTTAAATTCTTCCTAAAGTATGTTTTATCAAACACTTGGGTTCAAGGAAAACCATAAGTGCTTAAAAATCATGACCTCAGCCCAGCATTACTCATAATGCTGAACTGTTTATACAAAGTAATGGCATCATAAGTCATGCTGTGCTCTGAGTCAATCTGCTTCAGAAATAACTTCACAAGACAAGCCTAACTTTCACAGAAGACTTCTGACTAGAAGACATGAATTCTCAAACAAATCTTTTACTTTTTTTTCTGCCAAAATAGAACTAATAATTCTAGAAAATTGTAACCTAGAGCAGTTAAATGAATTGCTTAGAATAATGTATTAATTCAGTAGTATACTTCCTTGTCAGTTCATCTAGTTTGTATTTTTAAATCCAGTATGTCATCATAGTAAAATAATGGAAATATAATTTTATAAAATTGAGTATTAGATCCCAAGAAATAAATTTTCATTGAGGGCCTCACAGGATAGTAATGAGGAACATGCTTCATGGCCTTTCAATACTTTTTTCAATGCCAACTTTGACTTCTTATTTTAAATATTTGAAAACTTTGATTTCCAGAAACAAAAGCAAGGAAATTGCATGATATCCCTTAATCCCTTTAGAAACATTAAATCAATTTTGTTAGATTAGCCAGTAGATAAAGTGTTTATCACTCAATTATTGTCATCCATCTATTCAATATGTTGTAAGGTAACCTTTCTAAGTCATCCTTTTCTCCATGGAAAGAGTTCAGCAGATATCCCAAGGTGAATAGTAAAGGAAATTGCCTCTAGGTCTCATGAATAGTCCTTAATAATTATTTATGTAGTTTGAATTTAAATATGACAAGAGTATTGTAGGCTAAATAAGTTAGTTACAAAACAACGAAAAATTATTTTTAAAATCCTTTGGAACAGAAATCCTCAATTAAAATCTTTGATTTGCTTTGGCTTCTGTTTTTCTTACACTTTTGTATAATAGAGACTTCACAGGGCTTAGATCTGATGAAAAAGACCTTTTAAAAGCAATCTTAGTGGGGCCTTGGTGTGTGCCACACCTTTGGGGAGCAAGACACAATTGCAAGAGGGACTTTGCCTAACAAATGCAATCAGAGTAATCTGGTTTATTGTACCCTCAATGAATCCCCAACAATAAAAAAAAAGCAATCTTAGGTGTATTATTACACTTAGGAGGATACAGTATACCATTTATTTCTGGGTGACTTAGGGGAACAACAATTCCAATATTTCTTTTAAACAACAGAGATATAAAACTAATCTCTCAGTTCTAAACCTTTGATATTGTCAGAGTCTTCATGTAGACCATTATTCACTGCTTTATTTTCTTCTTTCATTGTCCTCTAAAGTCTCCATTCTATCTCTTTTTAGCTTTTTATTGACTAAAACCCAAACTAATCCTATTAATATTATTTCCCTCTTTCATTATTTTCTTTCATGGCTGAATCTAACCATTTCTTTTGTTGTGGATTTCATTCCTTTTCTATACCAGGACTTTCTCTTAACTCTGAAAAATCACACCCTAATTTAA
Organism: Loris lydekkerianus; assembly: GCA_963574355.1. Lineage (NCBI taxonomy): Eukaryota > Metazoa > Chordata > Mammalia > Primates > Lorisidae > Loris > Loris lydekkerianus. Next base: position 26,466 of record CAUYPK010019090.1, read on the forward strand.
TGACTCTCATATTACATATTCAATTTAAGGGCTTACAATAGCATAAAATATGCTAGCTTTCATTTTCATTTGGCTCAATTTAATTTTTTTTTTTTTTTTTTTTTTTTTTTTTTTAAAAAAAGCTCCACAGCCAATTCTGGTAGTTAAAGAGTGTGAAAATCTGTTGCAATTTCATGAGGGAAGAAAAGGCTTTAATAAACTGAAACCACACTGGAAAAGAGATACCTTAAAAATGACATGCTTTCCTTCTTTCATAGCACACTGCTGGGCTGACTAACAATGCTGAACACTCTTGAAATTGCTACCTTGATATGTAAAAAAAAGTAAGTGACTGCAACACACATGAGGCTAGCCTGAAAATTGATTAATGGAGACATGAAGTTGAAGTTTTCTCCTTTCTCCTGAAAGCCAAAGCAAATTAACAACTGGGAATATAAGCTAGTCTTTAACTTCTTCCTTTTACTTCATAGTTTTCAAAATCTGGAACATAGTTGATTAGCTTTATCCATGTATTAGTTAAAGGTAAAATCATTCATTTATTCTTCAATGATGTGTATGCATGTCTGTGCACACATGTACAAACATACATAATATACAGCCTGGTGTGGGTAAAATAAAACCTCAGAAAATCTTCTCCAAGTGATTCAATATAAAAATAATCTATTTAGGAAAAAAATTTAAGTACAAAATTAATCATTTTTATCAGGGACATGTATAGACTCTTGTACATTTTTTACATTATTGCGTATTATTTTCTAGGGATATAAGGATGAATGAAAAAATTACTTGAATTTAAGAAACTTACAGCTCAGTCTGGTAGGAGAGCTGATTTAGGCTTAAAAGGTAAAATATGAAGTAGAAAATCAATGCCTTCATAGAAAAGTGAAGCAGAGAACAAAAATGCAGTAACAAATGCAATCAGGCTCCATGAACTGGTCAGTTTTTAGAAAGGAATCAACTATGACACTGGTCAGGGGCTTATACAAGCCTGCAAAGCAGAAGGGGGTCCGGATACAATATCAGGGAATTGGTTGAAATTAGTGGAGAAATGAGTCATCTGTTTCTTGTTTTCAAGGCTGGTTTCCACTTACCTCTCTTAACTCTTAAGTAAGAATTCTGTTAAAAGGTCAAAAAGGAGGAAGTATACTGAGACAGGACTATCTTCCATCTTGCAGTGCCTGGGAAAGCATTTTTAAACTTTTCTGGGGTCTTTTTAGGTACAGAGTGTCCATTTACTTCTTGGGGGGGGGGGGCTTAGGATTGTGCTTTTATTTCACAGAAGTTAGCTGAAGAGCCACGATGATGAAAATGGAATAAGCATCAGAAGACCACATTGGAAGGCTAGGACTGGCACACAGCTACCGCAGCAGAATGAATACCATGATCAGCATTTACAGTTCCTGCTGATCACCTTCAGCTCCTACAGGAGATGGCTGCCTCTCTTTGTATCTGGCATTCACATTTCCAAAAGAAAACATAGTTCATGTAAATGGAGTTAAGTGTTACATTTATTGAGATATAAAATTTGATAAAAAGAGACCTATGTAAAAGTTTTAAAATTAAGTAATGGGCAGTACATTAATCCACAAGGTAGCAAAATAAATGATGTCAATGAATGACAGGCCAGTAAAACAAAAAGAGTGAGCTCTATGTAATGGGACCCACAGATGGGGGAGAAAGTGATGGCTGCTGAGGAAGTCAATAAGCAGTGTGTTAAATTGTCAATATGAACCAGTTTCTGTGAAGCTTTGTAGGAGTCCTACAGGAGGCTAGGATGGAGGCTGGACAGAAATGGAACATTATGATATTCACAACTTAAAGAGGTTACAGTTTACCATTATATAATGAATAAATTCTGAGCAAATCTCACCAGGAGTTATGAAGCTGGATAACATTCAGTGACAGGCTCAGTTTGGAAGGGATGGTTTTCTACTTGTCCCAGGTGAGGTTCTAACCTAATAAAGGAAACCCACAATAGGTTTTACCAAACATTTCATACTCTAACACTATCACCCTGATATTTCAGCATATTTAAGCACAAATACTAAATATTGCAATTAGCAAGTCACCTTACCTAGATTCTAAGTTACAGACTCAGTTTCTTACTACCCTTACCATGGTTTCTTGATACATTGTCCAGAGATTACACAGTAACATCTAAGCATCACATGAGGGATGTCACATTGCAGCTATGTGACAGTAAGCAGATGGTGAGCAAGTGAAATTAGTCTGAAACCTAGCTAGAGCTGGGTGCAGTACGTCTACAAGCAGAAGTTCTTGCCTTCCATTGGGTCTTACAATATCCCCTGTTATTTACTAATGTGTTTTGTCTTTATAATTTCAAACATCTAACAAAATACTTTAAGTCATTTATATCTTAATTAAATCTTAAAATTTCAAAATGAGTATCCTCAAATAACTGAGTTCCTATAATTTTACATTTCAGCCATAAACATGCAGCAACTTTCCTCTCTTGAAGAACATGGACATGCATTTACCCTATTTTATTCCCATAATTATTGCTGTTATCTGCTGATTTTTAGCAAACTCTTCCACCTTCCTTAATAATCTTAATGGTATGTTGGTATGAATTTGTATCCATAAAATCATATACATAAAGCATAATATTTTTTATATTTTCCTAACACTGAATTTTTTTTCTTCATTGAACTGTCTTTCTACCTGAAACCACAAAACATATTTATGTTACATATTTACGTTACTGTGAATGACAGAATGGTGAAACTTTCAGTGGGGCCAGCCTCAGCAGTGGCCAGACTGAGAAGGGGACAACATTCCACACTGAATAATGAAGTTGCATTAATCCTGGGAGAGACAAAAATACCATTTTTTAAAATGAGTTGAAATAGAACTTAATATGAAAAAGACTGGTGTTAACTATTCCCCCCCCTAAAAAAAAAAAATTGTCTCTTACAGTCAATTTTAGTTGTACAGCTAAACCTAAGAGATATAACTCAAGAAATACTAGGACATCCATCTCTTTTCCCACAATAAGTATATACTTTGCAATTTATCACAACTATCTTTCAATGTCTTTCCCTATGTCTGTGTTATCTGGAAAAGTACATGATAACCAAATAATCTTACTTATCCATTCAGTGACATCAGTGACATTTAAAATCATAAGGTTATATGATTTTGATCATATAAAGTAATCAGAATGATAAGCTTATGTGTCATAAGATAATCAAAATGATAAGGTTATATGTCTATTTATTTATCTATCTTTCACTTTTTTTTTGGTCCCTCAGATGATCATAAAATAATAAAGGGCTTCCTCTTCACACCATTCCCTGGTCTGCCTTAAAATTAGTCTATACTCCTTTCATTCCCTTCCTCCAAAACGCTTACCACAATTAGAATTGGATTATGTTTTCTACAATGCATAAGGTCTATGAAGGCAGATCTTTAAAAATACCATTATGTTAATAATAAAAATATTATTATATAATTTTGAATTAATAATAATACATTATTATTGCATATTTTTAATTATTATTAAAAATAATAATTTCCTCTCACTGTTCACAGTGGAAAAAAATGTCTAGTATCTCATAAATGCTCAGTAATAAATACTTATGATCCCCAATGGATGTAAAATTCATATGGCATAAATACACAAATATTGTATCCTTTACTCTCCACAGTAGAAAATTCTTTTTGGAGAGTTCTAAAGTGGAGCTCCTGGCTCCTTACTCTGGATCCTATATACATTTCTTCCCATTAACTGTTTCACACATAATAGCTGTTCCAGCCTTGGTGCAATGACCCAACTCTTCTGACACAAACCAGGCATGTTCTCTGTATTCAGCTCTCTCTCCACTAGTCTCCCACTTGAAACCCAAGCCTTCCTTAAGTGCTTGCTCAAATTGGATTCTAGGTCAATAAAATTAAGGATGTATACTGAAACAAAAATCCATTTAAAGTTTTTAATTCACCTAAGAATTTTTTGAAAAAGTTATTTTGCTAAAAAATATGTAACATTTTCTATGAATTGTGATTTGAGAATTTTAGTGTATGTATTTATACATTGCATGCTTGAAAATTTCAAAATTTCTTATTCAATTTACCTAAAGCACTTCAGCTCCTTGATTCAACATTTACAGTAGTATTATTTAATGTAATCCATTTATATTGACAATAAAATTTATTTATTTATTTAAACACATTTTATGGGTATTTCTTAACATTTTCAATATCCAAACGAATATTGCATATTTTATAAGTATTCATGCATTTCTTATTTTATTCATAATTTATCAAATTATCCCTTTTGTGCAGCTGTTGCTAATCTAAATGACTTTTGTGCAATAATTTCATTCACATTTAGTGAGATATTATCATTTTACAAAAGTAAATAATAAAAGTTATATTGGGTAATTTAGATACACTTTGGCACAATAAACAGGTATGTTTATTTGACTATATGGATATAGAGGTATATGTGACTATTTTATGTACTATAAATACTGTAATACCCATATATTACAGTAATCTATACCCTATTTTTTATATTAACGAATTACATAATTTATACTCTATTTCACATATTAAAGAAGAACCAGAAAATGAAAACAAAATAATAGTATATATAAACATCAACTCTGAGCCCTTTTGGTTAGGTAGGCAAGACTGCCAACTGAAGCCAGCTTTCAGCAGAGGCTCCCGTACAGAGGGAGAAATCATGGCCAGAAATAATGCCAAAGCGGGAGCGCATGAGCTGAGCTGAGAGAGAGAATCGATAGGTTTGCATCACTCCTTGCTGTGACAAGCTGGGACTCCAAGGAAACAAATTTTGGGTACAAAACCCATCCCAAAGAGGATGGGAATCCTTCCCCTCCTCCCTCCAGGAGAGCAGCTTGAGGCAGGTAGAGAACAGAAGACCTTTTGTTTCACCAAAGGGGAGAGAATGACTGAGGGCTGGGACTCCCTTCATGTAGAGATACTGCTGCAAGCCCAGGCAGTCTCTCGCCTGGGTCAAAAGTTGATCTAATATTCTCCCTACCTTCCTGAACTCCCAATCCACCCCTCCCCTATCTTCCAGAAGTCTAAAAGAATACCCCCTACAAAATCTGGAGTGTTTGGCAGATTTTTGCTAGGACGGGGCACCTCATGAGCTGTGGGACAGTTGCGCTGAAACTATAACTTTAATAGAGGCAGTGAGTCAGAAGGAGAGAGAGACTTGCCCTGTGTTGGAAAGAGCATAGGTCAGGTCCTGCACTGCCAACTACAGGAGACCTCAGGCTTCCTGGTTCAGCAGTCTGTGGTAGGTAGCTTGGCTCCCCACTGGACTCCTGCAACTGGCAGTCATAGTGGTGACTCCTGTCTGGCTCCTATGACCCATGTGGCCCATGGCCAGGGACTCCCACCCATCCCCTGCAACCCATAAGGCCCACAGAGGGCATCTCCGCCCTCCAGCTCCCTGTCTGACTCCTGCAACCCACAGCCCGCACCCGGGGACTCTGCCCTTTGCATCCCTTCCCAGCTCCTGAGACCCGCAGCTCACAGCCAGTGACTCCTGCCCAGTTCCTGTGACACCTGAGACCCCCAAGGCCAGTGAGTTGGGCTTGCTTTATTGGGCTTCTTATAGATACATTGTAATTAACTTCACCGAAGTTAATATGAAGGAGAAAATCCTACAAGCAGTCAGACATAAGAAAATCATAACCTACAAGGGGAAGAATATTAGAATGAGTGCAGATCTTTCTGCTAAAACTTTTCAAGCCATAAGAGGATGGTCATCAACCTTCAATCTCTTAAAACAAAACAAATTTCAGCCCAGAATCCTGTAGACAGCTAAATTGAGCTTCATTTATGATGGAGAAGTTAAAAACTTCAATGACATACACACGTTGAAGAAATTTGCCATAACCAAACCAGCACTGCAGGTTATAATGACCTGCATAATGACCAGCACAATGCTCTACCACCAAAGTAAACTCACTCTGAAATTCTTGACCAAAACCCAATTTCCACAGTGGTGAAAAGATTCAAAATATCCACTGGACTATTGAAAAACTTGACACCCAAAATATTACCAGGCTTATCAATACTCTCAATTAATGTGAAGCCTTAAACTGTCTTCTTAAGAGGCACAGTTTGGCTGATTGAATACAAAAATTCAGGTCAGATATCTGCTGAATACAAAAGTCTCATCTTACCTTAAAGGATAAATGTACACTCAGGGAGAAGGGATGGGCATTGGTAATCCAGGCAAGTGGAAATCGGAAAAAAACAGCGGTTGCAATTTTATTTGCAGATACACTAGGCTTTAAACCAAGATAAGTAAGGGAAGACAAGGATGGTCACTTCATATTTGTTAAGGGAAACACTCAACATTATAAGATGTCAATTATTAACATTTATGCACCCATCCAGAATGCTCCTCAATTTATAAGGGAGACCATAACACACTTGAGCAATTTAATATTTTCCAGCACCACAATACATGGAGATTTTGACATCCTTTTGCCTTGTTGGATAGATCCTCCAATAAGAAACTAAGCAAATAAATATTGGCCTTAAACTTCCCTATACAATAATTGAATTTAACAGACATCTACAGAACATTTTATCCTAACAAAACTGAATACACATTCTTCTCATCAGCCCATGGAACATCCTCCGAAATTGATTACAACTTTGGTCATAAGGCTAACATTAGCAAATTTAAAAGTATAGAAATTATTCCTTGTATTTTCTTGGATCATCATGCAATAAAAGTTGAACTCACCAATATACATACATATCTGCATACTCATACAAAGACATGGAAACTAAATCACCTTATGCTGAATAATAGCTGGGTCACAGATGAGATTAAGAAGGAAATTACCAAATTTTTGGAACAAAACAATAATGAAGACATGAATTATCAGAACCTGTGAGATACTGCAAAGGCAGCCCTAAGAGGGAAATTTATAGCATTGCAAGCCTTCCTCAAGAGAATGGAAAAAGAGGAAGTCAATAACTTAATGGGACATCTCAACCATCTGGAAAAGGAAGAAGATTCCAACCCCAAACACAGCAGAAGAAAAGAAATAACTAAAATTAGAGCATAATTAAATGACATTGAAAACAAAAGAATTATTCAAAGATTAATGAATCAAAAATTGGTTTTTTGAAAAATTCAACAAAATTGATAAACCTTAACCAAACTTAACCAAAAATAGAAAATTGAAGTCCCTAATATCATTAATCAGAAATGACAAAGGAGAAATAACAACAGACACCACAGAAATTCAAAAAATTCTTATTGAATACTATAAAAAAATCTTTATTATCAGAAATATGAAAATCTGAAAGAAATTGACCAATAGTTGGAAGCACCACCAACTTCCTAGACTTAATCAGAAAGAATTGGAAATGCTGAACAGACCTATATCAAGTACTGAAATAGAATCAACTATATGAAAGCTCCTAAAAAAGAAGAGTCTGGGACCAGATGGCTTCACATCAGAATTCTACCAAACCTTTATAGAGGAATTAGTACCTATATTGCTTAACCTTTTCCAAAACACTGAAAAAGAAGGAATACTTCCCAATACATTCTTTGAAGCAAATATCACCCTGATCCCCAAACCAGGAACAGACCCAACAAGAAAAGAAAACTATAGACCAATATCTTTAATGAACATAGATGCAAAAATATTCAATAAGATCCTAGCAAACAGAATCCAACAACACATCAAATGAATTATACACCATGACCAAGTGGGTTTTATCTCAGGGTCTCAAGGTTGATTCAATATACATAAATCTATAAATATAATACATCACATAAACAAACTAAAAAAGGCCATATGATTCTCTCAATAGATTCAGAAAAAGCTTTTGACAATATCCAGCATCTTTTTATGATCAGCATACATTTCCATTCAGCTCAGGAACCAGGCAAGTTTGTTCATTGTGTCCACTGCTTTTTAACATTGTAAGGGAAGTCTTACCTATCACAATCAGGCAAGAGAAGGCGATCAAGGTTATCCAAATAGGGTCAGAGGAGATCAAACTTTCACTCTTCACAGATGATATGATTGTATACCTGGAAAACCCCAGGGACTCAACCACAAAACTCTTAAAAGTGATCAAGGAATACAGTAGCAACTCAGGATACAAAATCAATACTGACAAATCAGTAGCTTTTATATATACCAATAATACTCAAGCCAAAAAAACAGTCAAGGACTCTATTCCCTTTACAGTTGTGCCAAAGAAGATGAAATATTTGGGAATTTACCTAAGAAAGGATGTGAAAGATCTCTATAAAGAGAATTATGAAACTCTAAGAAGTAGCTGAAGATGTGAAGAAAATAGAAAACAGCATGCTCATGGCTAGGAAGAACCAACATTGTTAAAATGTCCATATTACCCAAAGTAATTTACAAAATTTACAAATTTAATGTAATCCCTATCAAAGCACCACCATCATACTTTAAAGATCTAGAAAGAATAGTACTTTGTTTTATATGGAACCAGAAAAAATCTTTAATAGTCAAGACATTACTCAGAAATAAAAAGTAATCAGGAGGAATCATGCTACTAGACTTCAAACTATACTATAAATCAATAGTGATCAAAACAGCATGGTTCTGGCACAAAAACAGACAGGTAAATGTATGGAACAGAATTGAGAAGCAAGAGATGAACCCAGACATTTATAGTCATTTGATCTTTGATAAGATCAAAAATATAAATCGGGGGAAAGATTCCCTATTTAACAAATAGTGCTGGGAGAATTGGCTGGCATCTTGTAGAAGACTAAACTGGACCCACACCTTTCACCATTAGCACAAATCAACTCTCACTGGATAAAAGATTTAAACTTAAGAAATGAAATGGTAAAGATTCTTGGAGAGAGTGCAGGAGAAACACTTGAAAAAATTGGCCTGGGAGAATACCTTATGAGGAGGACCTCCCTGGCAATTGAAGCAACACCTAAAATACATTTCTGGGATCTGATCAAACTAAAAAACTTCTGCACAGCCAAGAACACAGTAAGTAAAGCAAGCAGACAGCCCTCAGAATGG
>CAUYPK010019091.1:0-10940 GCA_963574355.1 Loris lydekkerianus
TCCTTGGGGGAGTTGATCTACTCTGATTATTCATATTGCCAGAGTTTTTCTGTTGATTTCACCTCATGATTGCTTTTCACTGTTGCCTCTGGCCGTCCTCAGAGTTGGGGAGGTGTCTCTCCAAGATTAAACCCCAGCAGGATCACTCTATTGTTGCTGGATCTTTGTAGGGAGTGACCCTGTGTAGTTCCCTTTGGGGCTGGTGTAGTTAGGGAGTTCTGGTTGTGGAAGCAGCTCCAGTGTGCAACACACCTGGGTTCAGCAACAGGGCTGGGGGTAGTGCACACGGTTCTCTGTGCCTGTCGCCCAGTGACTTTGGCACAGAGAACCCAAGGCTCTAGCAGTCTCTGGCCAGAAGGGCTCTGCGTAGAGGCAGGGAGGGTTCCAGAGGGCACACAGCTCCTGGAGTCCCTGGTGAGATGGATGAGGTAGTGTGGAGGCTGGGAGGACACAGGAGGGGGGAACGCAGGGTTGCATGGCTCCCGAAGTTCCTGGTCAGGGAATGTGGAGCCCTGGTGGGTGGGGGTCACCGGTCGGGGGTTGCTGCACACCTCTTATGGAGGTCTGGGTGGTGCCAAGCTTAGGAGTTTGAGGTTGCTGTGAGCTGTGATGTCAGAGCACTCTACGCAAGGCAACAACCCAAGGCTCCAGTGTGCCAAAACCGTCTCACTCTGCTCCTAAGGATTAGGGCTGTGAGGCAGTTCAGTCCCCGCCTTTAATATGCTTAGTCACTAGGTTACTTTGTCCCACCCGTTCCTTGCTCTGGGACCCTGAGGGCGTAGCTTGCTGGAGCATTTTTTTCACCCATTGGCTTTCACTGAGGCCAGCTCAGTGGCTCATTTTGGGGTCCCAGACAATGCCCAAATTTCTCCACACTGTTGCTCAAGCTCTCCCCGAGGCAGCTCAACTGAGCGCCAAGTCCAAGAATGCCAAAAAAGTTCACAGGTAAGGTCTTTCCAGTTTGCAGTCTCACTGCTGCTTGTACTCACGGTTGCTGGCGTGATTAGGTCGATCGAACACACGCAGCCACTTGCCTGTTTTCCACTGTTTTTGTCCTCCTCCTGGGGTCCAGAAGTCCCTTGCTGGCTCCCTGTATCCTCAAAGGGGTGATCATAGGCAGATCCCACCGGCCAGAGATGTCTGGAGTCTTGTCTCCCCAGATTCGCCAAGCCCAGTTACAGGGAAGCTGTTACTCAGCCGCCATCTTTAATCCACTCCTCTCTCTTGCTTAGGTTTTTAACTAAAGGATAACTTCTCTGGGAAGCCTTTCTGGTCTCCACAAAAAGGTTCTCTTCATATGAACCTGTATTTTGGATGCAGTTTCACTGACATATGAATGTTCTTAAAATTACTATTGTAAGTATTTATAAATATCATGAAGAGTAGGAGAGGCCATTTGTAAATTTTCATAGTATAGTGGTCCTAAAACTTCAGCTCTTATCTGGAGGATGAGATTATCGAGGTCAGCACCTGTGGCTCAAAGGAGTGGGGCGCCGGCCCCATATGCCAGAGGTGGCGTGTTCAAACCCAGCCTTGGCCAAAAACTGCAAAAAAAAAAAAAAAAAAAAAAACCAACAAAACACAGATTACCGAGCCCAGAGCCCAGAGATTCTGATTCAGTAAATCTAGGGAGCAGCCCGAGATTTATATTTTCAGCAATTTCCTGGTTAATGTTGATCCTGCTGGCCCAGAAACACATGTTGAGAACCACTGATACATCAACTCACACATAAAAATGAGTTAAATAAATATCTTACTGTAGGCTGAACTTTATTCCTTAGAACAGGTGTCCTCAAACTTTTTAAACAGGGGGCCAATTCACTGTCCCTCACACTGTTGGAGTGAGGACTGTAGTTAAAGAAAAAAAAAACTATGAACAAATTCCTGTGCACACTGCACATAATCTTATTTTGAAGTGAAAAAGAAAACGGGAACAAATACAATTCACACCACTTCATGTGGCCTGCAGGCCACAGTTTGAGGACGCCTGCCTTAGAACATGCTGCTATGATTAAATGTTTACAATACAAAGAGTCATGAACTAGTAACCATCAGCAATGACACTGATTCTGACACACAGAAAGAGGGAAGTTTCAGAACAGATTATGGAAATATGCTACAGATTCTGTCTTCCTCTCCAGTCTTCCTAACCTATTATTTAGAATTGAAAATATGAAGTACAAAAAGAAGACCTTTAGCTTTGAAAAAAAAAGAACTACATATTTCTGTCTCTTAATTTCTTTCATGCATTTATCAAAAATTAATTTTTGTTTGAATTATTTTGTAGGGATAGATATCACACAAAAGGAATTAGAAGAGCTATATAGAAACTATTATATTTAAAATAAGTTTCTGGTTCTGCATGGAGCCTAATTAATCAATGTTCTTCAATAAAAATAATTTTCAATTTCATATTATAATTTAATTGGAATTTTTTATTTAAATGGCCAGAAGATCTGATTAGGTAAATTCTATTTAGAACCAGTAAAATGTTTCCCTCCTCAAACTTGATGTTAAGAGTCTACTACAACTTCCATTCCTACTTCTATAGATCTTTAAGATACCATGATTCTTCATAATTTTATCTCCTTACCTGTTAAAATGGTTTTTAGAAAAGATGACAATAGCTTCTTTCACTTGAATATGACTTTAAGTCATACTGCATCTCTTGGTATTTGTTTAAAGGTTAATTATCTATCCATAATTGTCAAATAAATCATGGCTTTGGTACCTACCAAATATTCATCAGTAAAGAAAAGGAAATCACACGCACATACATACACACATGTATTTTATTCTAACTTCCTATATGTATGCATCCAGCTCCATATCAGATCGACTTTCCTTGAATTCCACTAAAGCAAGTGTAACAGAGACTCTGTAAGCAGTTACAGAATAAGCATGGTTTTTGTGTGTGCTATTTCACAGTAAAGGAATATGATCAGAATTATTAACTCCAACTTGGGACATTTTTGATCATATAAGGCAAATATGACCCCTAGGGAGATGGCCAACACTGCAGTCACAGGACAATACATATGATGACACATTTGAGACTCCACAAGGCTACCCGATCTGAGAGCAATAATTCTAAAATTATACATGTATTTCTTTTAATATTTTAAAATGTATTCATCTGTTAATGTTATCACTGCCTCACAAAAATTCCCCTTACACCTATACCCCAAAAGCTAATGTAAAGGATGAGTCAGTATTAATAATTCACTTTTGAAATGACCCCACATAGCCCTACTATGCCTACAAAGCAAAACATAATTTAATTGTTCATGGAAATGAAAATTTTTGGTCAATCACTTAAATTGTTCTTATGATAATTTTCTGTGATTACTCCTGAAAGTTTCCCGTGATGACTTGCTTACCAGAGAAATCAAGCACTCAGGTTAATCAAGTGAAATAAATCAAGCCATCAAACACCAAAAAAAAAAAAAAAAGATCTAAAGAGCAATTTGTTCGTCTTGCATTAATTCATTTCCTGAAATATGATCTGAGTTGATGAGCTTTAAAATAGGATGTCTAGCCTTAAAGTTTGGGGTCCCATCAAGTAAATTCCAAGTATAATGCTTGGGAACCTAATAAGTTCAGATTAGCAAAAACATCATTTATTGCTATGTACTGAGATTATTATATGCCATGAAAAGTCTCAATGACTCCCTCTGCATTATAGTAGAGTTTCTTAAATACAGTCGTCCTGACTTTTGCTACTGGGTAATTCTTTGTTTAGGGAAGCTATGTTGTGAGCTAGGATATTAAGAAGTATCACTGATCTCTACCCACTAGATGTCAGTAATATTCCCCCAATCTTAACAACTAAAAAATTTTCCAAACATTGGCAAAATTCTTCGAGGAGGCATAATTATACCTGGTCAAGAACTGTCCTGTTAAAGAATAAGGTGTTTTCTTACACTCTTCCATCTCAAAAAATTCTGGATTACTTTTATAATTGATCCAGTCTTGTCAAGAACCCTTGGAATGTGTATATCAAGTTTTCTATCAGAAGACAAAAATAATAGCATTCCGATCTGTAGGCTAACTCTGTATACAAAGGTAGATTCAAATCACCAAAATAAGCACAAAGGATTTTAAAAAATTCGAATTCAGTATTTATCCTATTTATCCTTATTTCCCATTTTCCTTAAAATGTAGCAAAATTTAATGTGATCAAGGAACATCACCCATGTGAGGTGATATACACCCATACAGAGGCGTGTATATCAACATTATAACACAGGCAAATAACGCAGACATAAGTAGGAAGAATATTGTTGATGGCATAAATTAACAGTTCAGAAAGCGTCAATGATTGCTTTCTTCATCATGATATACACTGCATAATAAAAACCATGGTTGCTACCATTTTTAAATATCAAGCTATATTTTATCAATATCTTTTTCACCCTGTGTAGTTGGATCCATGGAGAGATACCAGAATAAGGTAAGAATAAGAGCCCTGACAGACTACGTGTCATCAGATTCTGTTGAAAATTTCCAAATAGGTGCGTTATTGACCTTGACGCCCAACAACTCCAATCTCAAGGCCATGGTTTGAGCCATCTCTTCTGTTGTTCATTCTGTGCCTTCTCCTTTGCTGTCATTTCTCTCACTCTATGAGAATTATGACACATTAGACTGGGGTAAGGATTTGAAGATGTTATTTTGAAAATAAGATTTATTAATGAATATAATTTAAAGTATGTTCAGTGGTTACAGGCTCATTTATGGGAAAAACAAAAAACAAACAAAAAAATTGAGTAAAGCCGTATCATATGTGAACTGGGAATCCTGACCTTTCTAAGCATGTATTTATTTGTTCTGTTCTAAGTTTGTTCTATGGTGGCTCCTTCCTTAGAGACCAAATTGTACTGCAGGCTAGTTTGAGGATACAGACCACTGTGAAGGTAGGAGATACATTTAACTCCCCCATCACAGCTACAGATCCACATACACACACACACACACACTCAAACACACGTGCACACACATTGGAACACTCACACTTCCCTTGTTCTTATCTCTGGTTGCTAAGGGACACTTGAAAATTCCTGTGTTCACTCTAAAGTTGTAACTTCATCAAGTCCATTTATACCACCGATAAAGCCGTTTAATCTCTCTGGAAGTTGATTGGCTTAAATCCATCAGTAACAATCATATAAAAATGGCAAAATGTCTTTAAGCTCCTTAGTTCTTTGAAGCTGGAGCACATTTTTCTTTAGTTTCTCAAGTTTTCTCACTCTGCAAATATAATAAATTCAAACAGGTTTCTTCTCTGCTCTGTTCCTCTCCTTTCTGTATTTCCCTATAAAAGCACCGGGGAATCAGATCCGTAGGATAGGCTCTGTTTCTTGACTGGAAAACCTTACAAAAGTTATTGTGCTTGAGGCTATTATCTACAGACCCATTTCAGCCCCAGAAAGGCTGATGAGATGAATTATTGGGGTGGATGATGCATTATTTTAACATCGTTGTTTTTTTTTTTTTACTTTCTAAACCTTTGACCCTATAGGTAAAATATTTGTGAATATCAATGTGAAAAGTAAAATAAAACTTAATTATCTTATATCACTAATAAGTAGATAATATTTCTCTTTTCTGCATAAGGGTATTACCATACTGATGTTCCAAATTTTTGAAAGAAAAATAAGGATGCACATTATACTTGAGTAGTACAGCTTCGGAGAGGGAAGCCCAGTGTGCCTCCTCCTGGAATTGCTGTGCCCTTCCACCTGAGCCCATCTGGTATGTGGGATTCCAGCATGGGAAGATCTGGGATCCAGTGGGAATGGCCTGAAGGGAGTTCCACCCAGGGCCACAATCAGGGGAAGGAAAGTTGGAGGGCCTGGTGAGGCTGCAGTCCTGGCCATGCAGAGGGGACCAGGAGATCCAGCATTTCCCAAGGATCCACCTGGCTTCCAACAGGCCAGGTGGCCTCAGAAGTTCCTGAGCTGCTTCCCTTGTACATGACCACCTTGGCCAGGGTCCCTGAGGTGTGGGGGTGGGGGTAAGGGGGGTGCGGAGGGCAGGGCTCCCAGGAGAGAAAGGGAAAAGGCCAGCCTTCATAGCGCGGGCAGCTGCAGAAGAACAGTGAGATCTGCACGTTTACTAGGGAAGCTGACACCCAGCCACTTTCTCCAGGAGCATTTTCCTGAAAGTTTGGGCCAAAAACATGGCTGCACATTATACATAGGAGCTCATTATACACAGCAAAATAAGGTAATTGGTAACAGTACCTGGTATACTTGCTAACGTTCCAAGTCTGCCCTAAAAACATTATATAAATTAAATAATTCAATTTTAAATGATGCTCTGAAATTATTACTTATATTACTCCCATTTTAAAGGTAACTGGGGCAATTAGAGATGAAGGGACATGACAGGTATTCATGAAGTTGAGAGTGGGATTTGAAATTAGGCTTTCTGGCTTCAGAGATTATTCCCTTAATTCCAATACTAGTCTGCTTGCCTATTCTCAGTAGCTGGCAAGTTCAGTGAGGACAGGAACTTTCCTCTTTGTCTGCCTCTGTGTGTACCTATGGGTCCATTTATGTGTTGTCATATACGGTCAAAGGAGAGATGAAAATACTCCCGGAAACTTTATATAATCATTTTATGGTCACAATAAAATATTTTGTCTGAAATACTTAAACTTCACTGAACCTGCTGTACATTTCAAGACTCAACTTTTAAAATCCTTCTAGCTCTAGTCTTGTGGTATGCCACAGAACGGCGAAAAAGGTTGCATTTTACTAATGCCATTTTACTAATATTACTCTATGCCTCTTATAAGAAAAACACTAAGTTATTAAGCTAACGTTGTGGCTGACTTATTACCTCCAAGTACTGTTAAGTGTCAGGGAGGGATGGCTCATTTGTACTCTGTCACCCTTCCTCTCCAGCTGATAAAGAAAAGAGATGTTTTCCACCTTGGTTAGGTCTCAAAAACACCCAAGACCGTACCTATTTGCAGTGTGCTACCTCTACTTCATGTATAAAGAGCACTTCGGTGTAATTACTGCTGTTGAGAAAGGGGTATTGGAAGCTGTTTGCCAGTTATTTTTTCCCTCCTAGATGATGTGTTGGTAATAAAATAGAAAGTGTGTTACAATGTGTAACGACAGAGCCTTAAAGTTAATATTTAATAACTCGTCAACTCTATGGCTTAGAAACAAATCTGTTGCCTTGAGTCTATCACCAGAAAATTCTGTTCAGCTGGAAAATATATTAAGTGTCTCAAGGGATCCATAGGTATTCAACCTGCATTTTTTTAAAATCACATAAAAAGAATATAAAATGTTTAAACACAGTTGCACACTCAGCCTCCTTGTACTTCAGATTTTCTCATTTGTAAAGTGAAGGGATTGAAGAAGTAGCCTCAAAGTATTTGGGGTTTTATTTTTCCCACTTCGTTAAAATTCAAATGATGTTCAGATTCACTGCCTGATGATAAATGAGGCACTTAGAGAGGTAAATATAGCACCCTGATTAATAACGTAGTAATGTTTTGCACAAGATGGAAAGGAATCTTAGAATTAGCAACTTTCTTCCTACTGATTCTCCTGCTTTCTGCTATGCTTGCTGGGTATGAAATGAACTACCAAGAAAAAAATGTCTGGAAACCAAGAGTAGAATAATATAAGAGTGTGAAAGAACCTGATAAGAATTTATAAACCTTCATACTTCTCCAGAATCTTATTTATTTATTTATTTATTTGCTAACATCCTCTTTGTTTTCCAGGGATATGTTATGTGTTCAATGGATTACAGACATTAAGTTTTTTAAATATATGAGTATATGGATAACATTGGCATCAAAAATAAATTATGAATACCATTAAATAATAACCAACTTGAGCACAGGAACTATCTTTTTTTTCATCTTTCTCTGTATCTTCATCTATCTCTACATCTTTCTCTGTATCTACAGAGCTCAATACAGTATCTGGTCTAGAGTAGGAAATTAATGAATGCATACTGAATGAATGAACAAGACTAATCCTACCCACAAGGGGAAAAAAAAGTATAATAATAGCAACTACTGCAAACATCTATTTAGGAAAATTTTGTGTTCCAGGCTGCATTTTTAACATTTTTTATTCATTATTGCAAAATGGTTATATGATTTTATTTCCACCAGCAGTAAATGAGATTTATCTTTGATTCACCTCCTTGCCAATGCATGTCATTAAACTTTTAAATCTTTTTTTTTTTGGGGGGGGGGCTTTTTTATTATTATTATTAAATCATAGCTGTGTACATTAATGCAATCATGGGGCACCATACACTGGTTTTATAAACCGTTTGACACATTTTCTTTCTTTCTTTTTTTTTTTTTTAATTAAATCATAGCTGTGTACATTGATATGATCATGGGTCATCATACACTAGCTTCATAGAGTGTTTGACACATTTTCATCACCATGGTTAACATAACCTTCCTGGCATTTTCTTAGTTATTGTGTTAATACATTTATTAAACTTTTAAATCTTTGATAATCTTGTTAAGGAGTAATAATATATCCTTCTCGTTTCATTTGTATTTTCCTGATGCTATTTTTTTAGAGTACTGCTGATAAGTTTATTGATTATTTATACTTTTTTCTTTCAGAAAGTTCTTATTAAATTTGTTGTCCATTTCCTATTGGTTTTTAATCTATTGATTCAGAATAGGTTTTGTTACATTCTGCATATTAAATCTTGTTGATTACACGCATTCCAAATGTCTTTTTGCATTTCACCACTTGAGTTTTACTCACTTTATGATTATCTTTTTATAAACAGAACTTTATAATTTTAATTATGAATTTACTAAATTTCACATTACAGTTAATACTCCTTGTACCTACTTTAATGAACTACTATTTCCTAACCCACGGTCCCAGGTTATCTTACAAACACTTTATCATTTTGCCTTTCAAATGTAGATCTTTACCTACATAAAATTACTTCACATGCATGATGTGTGTTACTGATTAGTATTTAACTTTGTATATGTGTATCCATAGTTTTCCTTACTAAGGAAATATTTATTTATTAGATGATCTGTCCTTTTTTTTTAAGTTAAGGAATGTGTATGGGAGAATGAGCACATCTTACCAGACAATAGTCCTCCATTCACAAATAATTATTACACACTTAGTGTCCCAGCCACGATTGGCTAGGTTATTCCACCCACTATAATTTTTTTTTTTAATTTCAAATATTCTCTGGCTTGATACTAAATCACTTGTAAGTCAGCAGGAGTCTCAGCTAACATTCTTCCTGTTTTCCTCTCAATCACATGGGGGCCAGACATTCTATTCAACCACATAATCAAAAGAGTAGAAATATTTGTTAACAAAGGCCTAATGACAAAAAAAAAAAAAAAAAAAAAATCAAATCTGCTTTTCTGATCAGCAAATACTCAGCTCATTATTCTTCCTGCCAGCAACATGCAATCTTTCTTTCCCCAAAGGAAATCATCCAAAATTCCCCTCATGACCTGGCCTAGAGTGCAGAATCAGGTGAGGCAGGCTGAATGTACTTCCCCCTCGCCACCAAAAATGCTCTTACCCTCATGTCTAGAACCTGTGAACAACTCATGTTACGTAGGAAAAGAGACTTTGCAGACGTATTAGGATTATAAACCTTAAAATAAAGAGATTACCTATGTTCCATTATCTAAATAGGTCCAAACTAATCTTACAAGCTCTTTCTCCCATTCTTCTATTGCTTCTTTACTCTGTAGATCATTCCCTTTGCTGTGAAGAAACTTTTTAATTTAATTGTCAGATTTGTTTACTTTGATTATTGCTGCATTTGCTTTTGTCATCTTACTAATAAATTCTTTGCCAAAGCCAAGATCTAGAAGACTTTCTCCTACATTTTCTTCTAAAATTTTTAAAGTATCAGGTCTTATATTTAAGTCTTTAATCCATCCTAAGTTAATTTTTGTACGTGATGAAAGACAAGGATCCAGTTTCATTCTTCTGCATTTGACTATCCAGTTTTCCCAGTACCATTAATGAATAGGGTGCCCATCCTCCAGTGTATGTTTTTACCTGCTTTGTCAAAAATCAGTTGGTCTTAGCTATATGGTTTTATTGGTGGGTTATCTTTTCTACTCCATTGGGCTATGTGTCTACATTTATGCAGTGTCATGATATTTTGGTTACTATACTCTTGTAGTGTAGATTCAAGTCAGGTAAAGTATTAATAGTAATGTGATATCTGAAGATTTGTTCTTTTTGCTTAGAATTGCTTTGGCTATTCAGAGAATTTGTTGTTGTTGTTGTTGTTCCATATGAACTTTAGAATTATTTTTTCTAGATCCCTGAGAAAGGATATTAGAATTTTAATGGGAATTGCATCAGATCTATAAATTATTTTGAGCAGTATGAACATTTGTTTTTTTTATTTTTTATTTTTTTAATTAATATTAAATCATAGCTGTGTACATCAATGCAATCATGGGGCACCATACACTGGTTTTATAAACAGTTTGACACATTTTCATCACATTGGTTAACATAGACTTCCTGGCATTTTCTTAGTTATTGTGTTAAGACAATGATATTCTACCTTTACTAAGTTTCACATGTACCCCTGTAAGATGCACTGCAGGTGTAATCCCACCATTCACCCTCCCTCTGCCCATCCTCCTCTCTCCCTTCCCTCCCTCTCCCCCTTCCCCATATTCTTAGGTTATAATTGGGGTATAGCTTTTATATGAAAGCCATAAATTAGTTTCATAGTAGGACTGAGTACATTGCATAGTAGGACTCTTCCATTCTTGAGATACTTTACTAAGAAGAATATGTTCCAGCTCCATCCATGTAAACATGAAAGAGGTAAAGTCTCCATCTTTCTTTAGGGCTGCATAATATTCCATGGTGTACATATACCACAGTTTATTAATCCATTCGTGGATCAATGGGCACTTGAGCTTT
>CAUYPK010019093.1:0-26085 GCA_963574355.1 Loris lydekkerianus
AAGGGTACATGTGAAACTTATTAAATGTAGAATATAAATGTCTTAAAACAATAACTAAGAAAATGCCAGGAAGGCTATGTTAACCAGTGTGATGAAAATATGTCAAATGGTCTATAAAACCAGTGTATGGTGCCCCATGATTGCATTAATGTACACAGCTTTGATTTAATAAAAAATAAAAAATAAATTAAAAAATAAGAAAAACAAAAAAGGAAAAGAAATCAGTAAATCAAAGCATTACCTGCACTTTGATGTTTATTGCAACACTATTTATAATAGCAAAGGTATGGAATCAACCTAAGTATCCTTCCACAGACAAATGGATATGGAAAATGCTATACACACAGAGGAATACTACTTGACCATAAAAAAGTCGTGGCATTGGCAACAGTTGGATGGAATTTGAGGTTAGTATGGTAAGTGAAACAAGCCTGGCACAGAAAGACATTTATATGTGAGAGCTAGAAAAGTTGCTTTCATAGAAGGGGACAGAGAGTAGAATGACAGGCAGCAGAGGCTAGGAAGGGTGTGGGAGTGTGGGGGTACGAAGGGGTTGGTTAATGTGCACAAACAGACTGTTAGATTAACAATAATATATCGTATATTTCAAAAGAGCTAGAGGAGAGGACTTAAAATGTTCCCAAAATATAAAAAACAAAATACTCATGGGGATGGATACCCCAAATACCCTGACTTGATCGTTAGACTGTCCATGCATATAACAAAATATCACATGTACGGACTAAATATATACAACCTTAGGCATCAGTTTTTAAAAGATAAAGTTGAACTAGATGATTTCTAACAACCCTGCCAAAAAATAAAACTGATTCATAATTTTTTTCTTTAAATAGCAACTATATGTCTATGGGCTAAATGATAAACTATAAATATTCAAAATCTACTTAAATCTCAAGTTTAAAATCTTATGGAGTAAAAACATCCCCTCTGCATATAAGTTTCCCTGCCAGTAAACCAGAAATGACTTTTAACCCATTTAAGCAATCAAAATCCTTTAAATAAAGCCATCATAGGGCCAAGTATTCTTACGTGATATACCTATAGAATTAATTTATATACACGATTATTATTTACATATAACAAGTGTAATTCTCCATATATATGTACATATATAATTGTTATCTCTGCCTAAATTCATTCAAAATGTAACAATGTCAACAAAAGAAAGGGCCTTGCAAATTCCTACGATGACAAGCAGTTAAGTGTGGCCACTTATGCTTCTTTGTCCTCTCTAAAACATTAGCTAGCAAGCAAATATTTAATTGTCCTAATGAACTATATAGATTTAAGTTAGTGCATGTATTCACAAGTCATTTAAATGTTGAAGTCTTGCAACTGTAGCTCTTTAAGATCAAGAAATAATGTTTTAGCATTTAAATTAGAATTTTAAAATACATCATTCATCCTGATCACTAATTAATAAAACTAGTGGAATATTAGTAAATTCCTATTCAATTCTCTTGAAGTTACCATTTGTGAAAAGTTTTCTTTGGAGCTCTAGACAGCCTACAAGTTATTTGCAATGCAGAATTATCTCTCCTGTGCTAACTTCTGAAAATAAAAGATAACATAAAAAAGCAATTTTTAATCCATGAATATACTTAAACTTTATGAAACAAATTAAGTGACAACTAAAATGTAAATGCCTTGATATCGCTTACATATTTTTCAGAGTAAACTCAATATGATGTCTTGAATCTGGGCATAGGAGCATAAAAAATTGGAACTAGATAAGGTACAAGGAATTCACGCCACCACCTCAGATCAGAGGCACATAGTGTCCAAAATCCTCAGTACAAAATAATCTAAGAAAAACAATACAGTATTTAACAGTACTTTTATTTCAAGGTTAGACAATGACAACTGCGTACTGCAACGCAAACTAGTCACCCTAAAAGTTCGTCAGTGTGGGACATGCAAACCAAGCTCAAAGTTCAGAAATTGCAAAAGGGAGGCAGGTAAAGCACAGGGTGCAGTTTGGGGGCAGGGGCTTGTACAAAGGGAAGACACCGTGTGTTGTGTGTTGGTTGCCTTTTCTTCCCTACTTAGCCACCAGATCTGCTCATCCCAGTCCTCTGGGAACTTCAGAGGTTGAGGAGAAACAGGTAGGTGCTCTAAGCCCTTGGTTGATAATTACCGTCACTCGAGTTCTTACATCAGTCCAGTAGGCGACACATTCTCAAAGCAGGGGTAAGGTTGACCCTGCCCCACCATTACACTGCCCCCTAGATCCACAGCTGCCTTCATCCGCGGGACGAAAACTTTCCGGGAGGCTGCAGCTCTGGAGAAGAAAACGCTACCAAGAGGGTACATGGTTCAGTCGGCTAAAGCTGGGAAGGCGAGAAGACGAGACACTATCGATTACTCACAGTTTGCCTCCGAGACTGGGAACACTAGGGCGAGGCACGCCAGTAGCGCCCCGCAGCGCCCACCCAGGACCCTCATTTCGAAGCGGGCGGAGACGGTGGCGCGTCGCAGCCGGGACCGGAGCGCTCGGCGCGTGGCGCAGCTGCGAGCCTCGGTGCCCCTCTCCGAGCTGTGCTGCGCGCTGGCGCCTGTGAGCCTGCGAGCGCCAGCGGAACGGCCAGGGGCGGAGGGGACCGCCCGCTCCCAGCTCCCAGCCCCCAGCCGGAGAGGGGACGCGATAACGAGGACATTTCCAGGAAGCTTTTCTCGGAGCGGGGGGAAGGGCTTTGGGAGGGTGTCGGAGGCCTAGTAAACACTGCTGAGACTTCTTCCCTCATCTATTCCCAAGTTCCTCCCTTGTTTGGTTTCTCTGGAATGTGACATTTTCAAAGGAGAAGGGGAAGGGAATGCAGTAAAAAATTCTGTCGAGATGGGCTGTGAGGCTGAGTGGCCAAGAAAACTTGGAGAGTTCAAGAAGACAGGCTCTCCAGGCTTAGAAGAAGAAATCATGAGAGAGTGACTTATCCATGAGGACTTTAACTGAAACCTAGATGTCTTTGGTAACTTTAGGAAGACTGCAGAGAACAGAGATAAGGAAACCAAATGAAATAGTTTTGATCATCACATTTTCCTTTTAATCTTCTATTTGTGGTGTAAGAAAATTTATAGCAAAAAATGTTTTGAAAAAAATAGAGAATGTATCAAATTCTATCACCTTCAAAGACCTCCTTTTATTTCTTGCATCTTACCTCCAGCTTCTGTCCATAGGCAGATGTACATCTGAAATATGCTTAAGGTTATCTCTGGAGCTAAACTGCCTAAATTCAAATTGCAATACTCTTCCCACTTACTCACGGTATAACTAAGCAAATTAACACCTCTAAGCCTTAGTTGCATCATCTGTAAAATGGGGATAAGAGTAAATTTTCAAAGTGTTAATATGATTTGAAGAAAGAACATACAAAGCAATTAGTGTGTATCAAATAGTATTCCACTCATATTTACTCTTCCAATACGTAAGCCCAAATGAAATTTTGATTGATTTCCTCTGTGTATGAGTGAAATTCCATATAATGAATATATTTCAAGGGTCTCTTCCAGCTATCTTTCTATGGTTCTCTGACCCAGCAGGATAGAAGTTGGTCAATATTAGAGTCATTTTTTTTCTAGTAAGAACTCTGGGCTGGGGAATTCTCATTCACTCAGTAGGAGGAAAATTCTTCCTATTACCCTTCAAGGTGTTGTGGCTGATCTAAGAATTAAATTGACATTGATGAAGAGGAGAAAACAATACTTAATTATGTATGTTCCAAAGGAATTTTCACAAAAATGTAAGACGTGACGAGGTGATCAGATTCAGACAGACATCATCCAGAGCTAAGGAAAGGAATAGAAGTTTGAAGCTTTGGGAGGAAAAGAAGCAAATAAAGGGCAAGTTAGGGGAGGAAATGTATGGTCAGTAAATGTTGCAGGTGAAAGTCTCCAGGCCGTAAAAGTTGTCTCTGAGAGAGTAGCTCTTTTCCTGGTATAGATTCTGATAGATATCTTTACCAATAAAAATTTCTTCTATAAATGTAAATTTCCTTTACAAAAGGGGTCATTTATACTTTACTAGGCATTTGAGGGGGAAATAAAATACTTTCTCTATTTCCGCTGATCCTTGATTGCCTTTAATTAAAAATAATACATATGTCAAATGGCATATTTGGGGATGGAATATCCTTAACCCCTCAACTTATTTTAGAAATAATTATTGAGTATATTATAAAACCAGCCATTGTTCCCAAGTTTGCTTTCTTATAATTGCTAGCTACTCAGGAGTCAAATAGGTGATAGAAAGATTCTTAGCTTTTTTCATTGCTCCCATAATGAACATTAACCTTGTGAAACTTATGGCTAGTGTTTAAGATATCTTCCAGACCGAGCATTCCAGGGGATAGCATGATCCACCCAGACTAGTGGCCCAATTCAGAAGAAGTGACTTAACTGGTCTTATGACCCCTACTCAGTAACTGACTAAGCATAAGAAGACAATGTCTACATTACTATTGGATCCACCCTTTGGATTCCACCCAGCCAATCAGCAAACCCAATTGGCTAGCCCTTTGTCCATCAAACTATATTTCTAAACATTTTCTCACAAATTCTCAGGGAGACAGATTTGAGAACTTTCTCCTGAATCCTCACACAGTGCCTGTGATATTAAGCTCACAGCCTCTGCTGTAACCTCTGCTGTCTCAGTGTGTCAGCTTCCTCTTGAGCAGCAGACAATGAACTTAATAAGGCTGTAACAAGTCACCAACTTTCATAACAAACTACCTCAACACAGATAAAGTAAAGAAGGGAATGTTCAAGAAATGTAAACTAGCTTTTAAAAGAAAACCTTGCTCCTCCAAAGACTTCATTTGAAAATGAATATTGGCTAGGCCCTGTGGCTTATACCTATAATCTCCAGCATTTTGAGAGGTTAAGGCAGGTGAATTGCTAGAGTCCAGGAGTTCAAGACCAATCTAGGCAATACAGCAAGACCCCATCTCTATAAAAAATAAAAATAAATTAGCCAAGCCTGGAGGTGCTCACCTATAATCCCAACCTACATGGAAGGCTGAAGAGGAGGATTGCTTGAGTCCAGGAATTCAAGGTTCCCAGTGAGCTATGATCATACCACTATACTCCAGCCTGAGTAAAACTTCATTTCTAAAAAAAAAGATGAAAGTTAATATCTTTTCAATACTGTGGGTACGTATTACAGTGCCAGTAATAGTCCTCAGTGCTGAAAAATTATGCGCCCTACATTGTAATGTCGAACTTGAAAAAAACACCTGAAATGTTCATAATTCAATTTAATAATACATTTTTGGATAAAGTTTCCAGGTTATTAATTTATCAAAATTACAGTAAGTTTAGATACCAAATATCATAAATATTATCCATTTAGCTCAATATTGATTAATACCTGTTCAATTTCATTTAGCCAGAATTTGTTTTTGGTATGCATATATAACTGTCCAAAAACCTGTCCAAAATTCAACTCTTAATCTAATCCCACCCCTAATCCTAATTCCATTCCCTTGCCCAGTTTTACACTTCTCCATATCATCTTCTACTTTACTGTCTAATTTGTTATTACGTTACTATCTGCTTCCTTATCTCTCTCCACAACTAGAATCTAAGATTGATGAGACAAAAATTTTTTGTGCTTGTTTACAAGTATATCCCTCCTGCCTAGAACAGTGACAGGTACATAAAAACTCAATTTAATTTAACAATGTGGTCCTGGGAATATGGATGTCAAAATATCAACAGTGATCATGAAATGATAATCTCAACTGTTTTTATCACTTTGAATAAACTAGATTATACTATGGTAAAACAGCTGCAAAATTACAGTAAGTTTAGATACCAAATATCTTTCTTGTTCATGGGAACTCTACAAATCTGTATGACTTTCTGCTTTCTCTGTTTTTTTGACTTTACAGTACCTCGAAGTCAACATAAGCTTTCCTAATTACCACTGCAAGGACAGAGAGAACATTGAGAATTGTGTATGAGCTCTTAAATACTTTCATGAAGAAGTGATGTATCATTCACATTTCATTGGACAAACCAAGGCACATGGCATGCCTGACTTCAAGAGAGAGGGAATAACTTTGTCACATACCTATAAGACAAAGAGCACCAGAAATGGTGAGCAGCATTATGTCTATGAAACTACTTAAGATACTGAAAAACTAAGAGTTGTCTTAGCTTAGCAGTGAACGATTATATGTTGTTGTTGTTATTTTGAGATAAAGTCAACCTCTGTTCCCCTTATGCTATAAGGGGAGTGTCGTAGCATTATAGCTCACAGCAACCTCAAACTCCTGTGCTCAAGCTATCTTCTTGCTTCAGCCTCCAAGTGGCTGGTACTATAGGCATGCACCACTATGCCTGCCTAGTTTTTCCATTTTTAGTAGAGGTGAGGTCTTGCTCCTGCTCAGGCTGGTCTGGAACTTATGATTTGAGGTAATTGGCCCACTCTGGCCTCCCAGTGTGCTAGGATTATAGGTGTGAGCCACTATGCCTGCCTTGATTGATTATATGTTGGCACCAAAAATGTTCGATGCTGTATTACTGTTGAAATTAGGGAAGCCATAAAATAGGGCAAATCCTCTAATAATATCACTTCATTATAACACTGATGAGAAAAAAAATAAATTCTTGGCTGGGACCACTGTATGAAGTTCACACCTTCAATATATGTCTGGGAGAGTTTTCTTTGGGTATTCCAGTTTCCTCCCATATCCCACTTATTAGTATTATTAATCTTTCTTAAATGTATGTATATTTCACATTTATTTCAATGTTTAATATTAGAAGTGTGTTAATTTTTATTTAGAAATTTGGGATATGTTTTGTGACCAAAAATATGCCAGAGAAGCTTAATTCTAGTTTATTTTAATTTTCCTATAAATAAAAGTGGTTTTGTTTAAAGTCACAGTTTCCAAAAATGTAAGTATGATGTTAAGTGAGGACTTACGTAAAAATAGTGGTGTTGGGTGCATTTGTGGAAAACAAACAGTATTGAGTATAATTCCAGAAATTCTCAGAAACATCTACATAGGAAAATCCTTCAAGCACAGAAGTAATAATGGAATGTTCCAAAGGAACATGTTTTTAAAATGGAAAGCAGAGGGACAAGGTCACATCTCAGTGAATACATACAGAAAGCCTGAGGAAAAATAGCTAGGGATATCAGAAAAGAACCAGAATAGTACATAATTGTGAAAGACCAAAGTGGGAAAGATTTTCATAAGAGTTAACTATATTAAATATGTTAAATGATGCAAAATAAAAGAGAACTGATTTGGTAATTAGGAAGACATAAGTTATATCCAAAGATACATTCTTAGTAGTTTGATGGGACAGCAGCCCAATCATAGTAAATGTTATAAAGAGTGAACATCAACAATAGAGCTTTAGGGTTTGTGAACTACCAGTTTAAAGAAAGCGGCTTGTAACAGTAAAGAGTCAGAAGAAACAATACTAATTTGGCTCATAGTTAATTAAGAATTGTGTCCTTACCCTGCCCTGCCCTCTTATCCTTACCCACCACGGAGACTGGAGATAGGAGGATAAGTGCCATAAATGTTTACAGAACAGGTGACACCAACTTCAAAATTTGTTATCTATTATTCACCCAGAAAATTGCACTTCAAATTTATTTCCGCCATTTCATCATTTTCTTTCTTTCCTTTTCTCTTTCTCTCTCTCTCTCTCTCTCTCTCTCTCTCTCTCTCTCTCTCTCTCTCTTTCCTTCTTTCTTTTTTTTGAGACAGAGTCTGCTTTGTTGCCTTGGGTAGAATGCTGTGGTATCATAGCTCACAGCAACCTCAAACTCCTGGTTTGCCTCAGCCTCTCCAGTAGGTGGGACTACACGTGCCTGGAACAACACCCAGCTAGTTTTTCTATTTTTAGTAGAGAAGAGGTCTCATTCTTGCTCAGGTTTGTCTGAAACTTCTGAACTCAGATGATCCACCCACCTCAGCCTCCCAATTTGCTAGGATTACAGACCAGAGTCACTGTGTCTGGCCTAAATTAGGTATTTTCATTTCTATTTTACAGATGGGGTTTCTGGGGTTTAGAAAATGATACCATAAAATAAGGACCTCAGAAATAAAATTTCTTTTTTTTTTTTTTTTGTGATCATGGACAAAATTTCTTTCTTGCTTTCTCCACCCGCTGTCTCTCTCCCCTCATTGATACCCTAAGCAAGCCCTAGAAAATACATTTTCTCTTTCTCAAGGCAGTTTCTCAAGAAACTAGAGCCCTAGCTCGGTGCCTGTGGCTCAAGTGGCTAAGGTGCCAGCCACATACACCTGAGTTGGAGGGTTTGAATCCAGCCTGGGCATGCCAAACAACAATGACGGCTGCAACCAAAAAATAGCCAGGTGTTGTGGCGGGCTCCTGTACCCCCAGCTACTTGGAGGTGGAGGCAGGAGAATCACTTGAGTCCAGGAGTTGGAGGTTGCTGTGAGCTGTGATGCCACAGCACTCTACCCAGGGTGATAGCTTGAGGCTCTGTCTTAAAGAAAAGAAAAAAAAAAAAAAAAAAGAAAAGAAAAAAAGAAACTGGAGCCCCCTTTCCTTAAAGTCACCAGAAACTAGAGCCCCCTTTCCTGAAAGCCGCCATAAAACCTAAAAATTTATTCTAACTTTCTCCCTTTTGTGTAAGGAGCTAGCCATAAGAAAATTCCCTGACATGCCCTGTTTGATAGTAGGTCATAAGACTTCCATTCTGGAAAGGGTCCTGCCCCTTAATTTAGATCTATCTTAGCCCCACACCATTATTTCCCCCAAAATACAATAAAATTCTCAGTGCTTTCCTTCATTTTACCAAGATTTGAAAGTACGTATTTAAGTAGAAAGTGAATGGACACACAGTTTCCTAAATACTGTGCATGTACTTTTTTTTTTCACAACAGGAAAGTACATACCTCATTTAAAAAATAAAGTATTACAGAATAGTCAGTGGCCCCAATCTTCATTTTTCAGAAACCAAGTATCCAGCAATTTATGTATTTAAAAATCCTGAAACATGCTTCAAGATGTTAACACTGATTATCTTTATGTGGTGAGGGTGAGATTTAGATCTCAACCTTTTCATCCTGTTCCTTTTCACTGTTTTTAACTATTTTTTACACTGAACATATATTTCTTTTGTAAACATAATCCCATGCAACAATATTACACAATTTCATTTCACATATTATGTAACAGTGGTAAACATTATAGAGATTAAACCTTCACTTTCATAAAACTATTGAGAAAATGTAGCAAATGAGTTTTCCCCTTGTCCTTAACTTAGAATAATTGCCCCAGTATATTGTTCGTGCCCCAATTGGGCAGCCAGACTTTGCCACAATTCCAGAGGATCCCCATCCCTGCTGCAAGTAAACTCCTCCTAAACAGAAATAAAAACCCATGTACAAGACATGAAATCTCTGAATCTCAGTTAGGGATATTAGAGATAGACAAGGAGTAGCACCCTTGGCTGGCAACACATTTTGTACGGGTATAAAGATCGTATTGCCAGAGATCCCCAGTTTATCTCTGGACGCTTGGGTTGCTTAGTTACAAGAACTGTCCTACCCCGAGCTCCGCCTCTTTCATCTAGGCCCCTCCGCTTTCCCCTTCCCACCTCTCGGGCAGGGGCGGGGAACCGGGCTCCTTCAGCCACTCTGAAGCCCCCGCTGCGGGCCCCCAATCGATGATTGGAGAAGCGCCATGAGGGCGGGGTTAGAGGGTGGGCCTTCCGCGCCTGGGCGCAACGTCAGCACGTCGACGCGGGGGTTTTCTGTGCTCCGGTCCCGCTAACTCTGTCCCGGTGTAGCTGAACCTCTGGCCCCGCGGTCCCTGGGCTGCGAGCGTGGTCGTTGTCCGCTCGCGGACCAGCGCGGTTAACAGGGCTTGGTGTTCCTACCGGCCTCCTTCCCATAACTCCCGGCTTTTTCTACGGGCCTTTTCTCCTTAGGGGCGCGTCGGAGAGGCGGAGGCCCCGGGACACGGCCGGAGGAAGCTAGGGGCCCACCCCCCTCTCTGGGCTCCGATGGGAGGTGGCGGGGGGAGCGACCTGGGATGTTCAGTCTGATGGCCAACTGTTGTAGCTGGTTCAAGCGGTGGCGGGAGCCCGTCAGGTAGGTTGGAGCTGGCTGTCCCGGCGCAGTCCTAGGGGATGGGGGACAGCTGCACCCCAGGGGTCGGGCGGGACGCCACCCCTTCTCTCTGCGTCTGGGCAAGTCTATCCCAGGTCTCGGGGGATGCTTTTGTTTTTAGTTTTGACTCGTCCCAGGAGGGAGAGATTAAAAGGATGTAGCCTTTTTGGTTGCATTTACGTTCTGACCAACAATGCTTATATCCCTTATATTTTAAATAGGTTTAAGTTTCTTAAAAAGTTGTGGATTGAGGTTTGTGTGTGTGGAATTGGAAGCCATCCGTTGTGTGTTTTTCTGCAGAATCTTTTGTAATGGAAGTCCTTTTTAAAGAGGGACATGGATTATGGTTTTCATAATATCCACACACCCTATTCCAATTTACACCCCCACACTCTCCCACACAGTTTTGTTTGAGGACTTGGACTTGACGTCTGGCTCCTCTACTTTGTAATTATATGACTCAACCATTTTTTGCCCCCACCTTTCTCATATATTAAGTGAGGGTGATAACATCTGTGCCTTAGAAGTGTTGTATTCAATGAGAATAAGTGATAGATAATCTTTTAACTGTAAGGTAGCTTTAATTTTTGTGTCTCTAGTAAAATCTTTTAGTTGCAAGGGCTGTCTTTTTTAACATTTCACTTTGAAATGCTAGACATTATATGCCTGTTACTTGATAACCATTCAACACATATTTAAAAAAATATGATGTGCCAGGCACTGTGTTAGGGAATCAGTGAAAATAAAGCTTTTTGAAACCGAAAGCTCCAACCCATAGAGATTTTTAGTTTGTTACTCTTTATGAATAATGTTGACTTTACATAGTTTTAGTCTGGAATTAGGTCAAAGGTAAAATGTAGCAAAAATAATTTGTTTAAATTGTTAACATTTCAACTACAGTATTTGCTGTAAGGATGAACTGATTTTAAAAGAATGATTCTGAAAAGCTTCCCTTACAAATGATAAGGAAAAAATACATGTTTATGTTTGGAAAAGAAATTTGCTTTAAATGAAACTTGAAATTCTTTCCCTATTATTAACTCTTACTGGATTCGAATGTCTTAAACATAATGATATGATCCACTCTAAGAATGTTTTTTGGTATATAGACTCTGCTTTATTTGTTTCAATTTTTGATCTGGTCAGACTGCAGAGTCTCTGCAATTGAGTTTTGTTCATAATAGTTGTCCCCTCATGTTTTTTTCTATCTTTTAAAAAATTTATTTATTTTTCATGAGGGCGTTATGTGTCCTTTTAAGCGAAAACAATAAAAAAGAGCCTGTAATTCATAGAGGGAGTTTTCAATTTAATTTGTCATTTTTAGTCTTTGCTTTTTTTTTTTTTACGAAGCTTTTGTATAATCTGGGATGATTTATTTAAGAAAAGACAGAGTTAAGAAAAAGGAGAATGTACTGATTTCCAAGTAGAACAGATCATTGAATTTTATCAATAATGCAATATTAAAATTTAGCCCTATCACTCAGAGCATATTTTTTTCTGGTAGGATAGCAGCAAGTTACATGTGATTGTTGAGCTTTTGGAATGTTACTAGTCTGAATTGAGATGCTGTAAGTGTGTGACGTATATGGTGGAGTTTGAAGATTTATTATGCAAAAAGTTTTTATCAGTCTTTTTAAAGTTTGATTACATGTTGAAGTATTAACTTTTGCATATATTGGGCTAAATAAAATATAATATTAAAATTAATTTCATCTAGTTTTTGTTTTGACTTTGTAAAATGTGATTTCTAGATAAATTAATCTTATATGTGGCTTACGTTATATTTATGTTGGACCTTGCTGATCTGGATCGTAGCTTAATAGAAAGGACATAGGTAAATATCTCTCGGTGTTGGTTAGAACCAACTGTCAAAGGATTTGCAAACAAGTTGGATTATACCCATCTTTTAAGTACTCTTGTTCAATGCCTGAATAAATATTTACTAAATATTGTATGTAATTTTTTTTATCCCCTAGCAATAATCATCCTTATGTAATACTATTAGCAAGTAATTCCATTTATTTTCTTGAGATAAATGAGAGGTAGGCAAGCTACTTTTCAAAACAAAGTTTTGTGCACTTCTGATGTTCTATATTTTTTCAAGAGAAATTGCCTAGTTGAGTGTTGTATGTATGTATATGTTTTCTGTAGAATTTTTAAAGTTTTAGACTATGGTATCACTTACTGAGATTCTTCATTTTTTTTTTTTTTTATTTTTTATTTTTTCTTTGAGACAGAGTTTTGCTCTGTCACTTGGACTAAATTGCCATGGCCTTAGCCTAGCTCACAGCAGCGACAAACTCCTGGGCTCAGGCAATTGTCCTTCCTCAGCTTCCCAAGTAGTTGGAACTATAGGCATATAGGCATGTACCACTATGCCTGGCTGATTTTTTCTATTTTTAGTAGAAACAAGGTCTCACTCTTGCCGAGGCTGGTCTCAAACTCCTGAACTCAAATGATCGTCTTGGCCTCCCAGAGTACTAGGATTACAGGTGTGAGCCAGCATACCCAACCTCTCTTCATCTTCTTATGAAGATGTCTTTGCAAATGTGAGAAGTGTGTATGTAAAAAAGAAGATTATGATTAATATATTGTGTTCTGAAATTGCTTTGCTAATTTATGTAATATATTCTATATACTTTGCCTTTACTCACCTCTCCTCACGTACATGCTCTTCACCTCAGCATATTATTCTAGAGATTGGGATCAGGGATTGAATTTATGTGATAAGGGGGTTAAGGTGGAAGTCAGAGATCAGGTATTACGGCATCTACACCAGGAGCCAGGACCAGGATGCCAGTAAGTTCAGGAACCCAGCCATTGTTTGACCATACCTGCTGTTGCTAACTGCAAGTCAGAACCTGAACCTAGGCTTTCCAGCTATGTAAATTAATACTGAATAGACTATAATGCTAGTCTTGCAGAAGAGTAGCATATTCCAGTAGAAGCAGTGCCGTATGGTTTGTTTCTTTTAACTTTTTGAGAGCCTAGCACAATGATCAAAACTAAGAAATTAACCGTGCAGTAGTATTAAGTAAACTACAGTCTTTATTCTGAGTTCACCAGTTTTTTGACTAATGTCCTTTATGTTCTGAACCTAGTGAAGATCCCACTTGGGTTACTATCCCTCTGTGAAGATCCCACTTATGTTACTATCCCTCTGTAGTTTACTGCAGTCTGTGATAGTTCCTCTGTCTTCTCTCTTAGCCTTGAGAATTTGATAAATATTGATCAGTTGTTTTGTAAAATGTCCCTCAGTGTATTTGCCTGATATTTTCTCTTAATTTGACTCAGGTTGTGCATTATTGGGAAAGTAGAATGCCACAGAGGTGATGCCTCATCCTTCATAGCACGTCATACCAAGGGTGCATAATGTCATTATATCTGTTTAGTGGCAGTTGCCACCTTTTCTTCTCCCTTCACCTAAGGCTTTGCAGTTGGTAATGTTGGTGATGTTTACCTTGATTAACTTGATTAAGGTGTCGTCTGACAGATTTCTCAATATAGTATTTGAGTTAAATAGATTTGGGTCTAAATTCTAGAAATTTTGGCACTTTTCCCTCTGTAAAGTGTTGGCAATTTCTGCCTTGCGGTGTTTTGAAAGAGGAAATTTATGCAAGTACTTGATGTGTAGAATCTAATAGTCACTATATGTTAATAATGCCCCTGATCCTAGGGGACAAATATGAGCTAGTAAATCACCATCCTCAATTCACATTTTATGCTTTATACCTATAGATACTCTTTTTTCCTGTTTTAGTGAAAGAAAGGCTAATGTTCTTTTTCAAGGATAATTCTGGTTTTTTTTTTGTTTGTTTGTTTGTTTTTTTGAGACAGAGTCTCACTTTGTCACCCTGCCTGCGTAGAGTGCTGTGGTGTTGTAGCTCACAGCAACCTCAAACTCTTGGGCTCAAGCGATTCTCTTGCCTCAGCCTCCCAAAGTGCTAGAATTAAAGGTGTGAGCCACTACACCTGGCAAGGCTAATTCTTATACTTGTGCTCTGTATTCCATTTTCTTCTTTGAGTTGTTCAGCCTTTATCTAATTTTAGAGTATAACATTCAATATATATTTGAAGCTAGATAACTTAGAGAGAACTTCTGAGTTATAAGAATAACCTCAAACTTTTATCTGAAAATGTATTAGTCGGTTTTACTATTGAAAATGCAAAATCTCTATCCTTTATCTCTTGTATTTTTTCATTACAATATGTACATGCTCAAGTCTTTCTTAACTAAATAAACCAAACTAAATGTATTAGTTTCCTATTGCTGCTGTCACACATTATCACAAACTTAGTGACTTAAAACAACACAAATTTGTTGTCCTAAACATCTGAGGTCAGATAGGATTGCATACCTTCTGGATACTGAAGGGGACAATCCTTTTTTTTTGTTCTTTCCACCTTCTAGAGGCTGCCTGCATTCCTTGGTTCATAGTCCCTGTCCTCCATCTTCAAACTCAACCACATAGCATCTTCTTTTTCCTCCTGCTTCCTTCTTATAGGAACTGCTGATTACATAGAGCCCCTTTGGGTAACTCAAGATAAGCTCCCCATCTCAAAATCTTTAATTACATGTCCAAAATTCCCTTTGCCATGTAAGGTAACATTCACACATTCCAGGGAATAGTATGTGAACATTTTGGGGACCATTTTTCTGTCTATTATACTAAACAGCCTTCTGTCCTTGCAGTTGCCACCTTTTCTTCTCCCTTCACCTAAGGCTTTGCAGTTGCTAAAAGATTACTGGCACTATCTCAACTTCATCCTTTTTGTTTACCCTTTAACTCCTTGTGTTAGAAGATGTATGCCCCAACCCTTTAGAAATTGTCCTTGTTATAACAGATGCTCATTTGACACTCTCTTCTTGGAATTCTCTGATTTCTTTCTTTCATTGTTTTTTTTTTTTAATTTTATTTGTTATTGTGAAAAGATAATAGTATTTAGAATTAGCCTGCTGGACATGGTGTAGATGACCTCATTTTTGTTGGAAACATACACAGCATTACAATTGGGAGTCAGTGGAACATATGTTGCCTTCTCTTCATTAGATCTAGTCAAGGTTCTGACCTTGGCCAAATCAGTTATCATAGAGCTTTTTCATAGCCTGTTGGATCTGTTTGATCTGATGCTTGTTGGCTTTGATGTCCACAGTGGACACTAGTGTGTTATTGTTTCTATGTTCTTCATGGCAGACTCAGTAGTAGGGGGAACTTGATGATGGCATAGGGGTCAAGCTTGTTTCTTCTGGGGCATTCCTCCAAGGATATGGGTATTTGGGCTGCCTCTGGAGCTTCCATGCCTTTGGCTGCTGGAAGGTGAGTGGTATACAGATCTTTTGTTTGTGGCTCTGGACACATTTCAGCACTGTCTTCTTGACCTGTGCAAAGGCTTTGCCTTTGGGAGGGGCAGGAGCTTCCTTCTTCACTTTGGAGATGATCTTATGAAAAGCAATTTCTTCTTTTCTGAAATTTTTTTCTTTACTAGGTGCTTCCTTTTCTTTCTCTTTTTGCCTGTAGGCCTTTCTTTATGTATCTTCTAAGTTTTTCCCAGGATTTGGTCTTCAATCTTCCTTTTTTTTGAGATAGAGTTTTGCTCTGTTATCTGGGTCACAGTGCAGCAGTATCATCATAGCTTGCTGCAACCTCAAACTCCTGGGTCCAAACAATCCTCCTACCTCAGCTTCCTGAGTAACTGGGACCACAGATGCATGCCAACATGCCTGTCTGATTTCCCGTTCCCCCCCCCCCCCTTTTTTTTTTTATAGAGATGTGAGTCTTGCCCTTGCTCAGGTTGGCCTCCATCTTTTGATCCCAAGCTGTCGCCCTGCTTTGGCTTCCCAAAGTTTTAAGATTACAGACATAAGCAACCTACCACACCTAGCCAAAGTTCTTTTTTTCTTCAACATATTCTCCCTGTATAAGTCTCATGTTTCATTGGCATGTTAGCACCCACTTGCATATTTACTTGCAAATCCATATCCACTCATTTGCCATTTCAAGATTTACATATCTAATTGCCACAAAATCATCAGGCTTGGCACATCCAGCATTGATCTTATATTCTCTCATTTCCATGCAACACATTGCTGTTGTTTCTCCCGTATTATTGGTGAATTGGTTTTGCCTTTCTGTTACCCACATCACAAGCTAGGAATAGTCCTGGACACTCTGTTCTTTTTTCTCTCACGTTGCTGTGTCCTTTGGTTTCTACTTACTTACTACCTCTTCTTCCATTGTTTCCTCCTTGGAGTATTCATTGTCTCTGTTAGATCAAGTTTCTGTCATTTCTCTCCTAGAATTTCTTTTACAGATCTTCTACTCTTCTCCCCCACTTAATTCTTCATACTGCTATTAGTGGTCTTTATAATGGTGCAGTTGACTTTAAATTGTAAATATTTTCTGATTGCCTTGGGGACAGTATTTAAACTTCTTGTGTAATACTCAATGATTTGGCTTGAGCCTGACTTAATGGACTCTTCACAGCCATTGATTCTCTCCCTGTCTGACCAGATTTGGGGTACCTAAATTCTCCAATCCTTCCTTCCTATTCGAGATGCCCTTCTCTTTTAGGTGCTCCCAATTAGACATCAAATCTGAGGTGTGAGAGTCTCTCCTGCAGGAAATTTTCTTTGAATTCCCAGCTACGTTCTTTATCCATTCTTTGTATTTCCTTAGCACACCCTGTATTTGTGGCCACATATCCATGTGTTGTAATTAAATGTTTATTCAACTCTTGACTAGTCTCTGAGGATGTCTCCAGGACAGAAGGTGTTGCTACGTAAACACTGTTTAAAAGTAATGTATGTTTATTGTTATTTTAAGGTAAGATATATTTATTGTAGAACATTGAAAACAGTTAAGGAAAACCAAAATTTCAACTACCCACAGTCTCATTCCCAGAGCCATCCCAACCAAATTCCGTTAGTATTTTGCAGTAGGAACTCTTACATACATGTACATTTTTAAACAATGATGAGATAACAGAGTGCTATTTCACAACTTTATTATTTTTTTTTTTTTTGGTTGCAGTCGTCATTGTTGTTTGGCGGGCCAGGCTGGATTCAAACCCGCCAGCTCAGGTGTATGTGGCTGGTGCCTTAGCTGCTTGAGCCACAGGCGCCAAGCCACACAACTTCTTTTTATTAATTTTCTTTGTTTAACATATCATTGTTATGTTTCAACAACATTACACATTTTTTAGCATCTTTTTTTTTTTAAATTTTAAAGACAGGGTCTCACTTTGTTGCCCTGGGAGGACAACATTTTAAGCATCATTTTAGCATCATTTTAAGCTCACTGCAACCTCAGATTCCTAGGCTCAAATGATCCTTCTGCCTTAGCCTTCCAAGTAGCTGGGCATCATGACACCCAGCTAACTTTTCTATTTTTAGTAG
Source organism: Loris lydekkerianus (assembly GCA_963574355.1). Lineage (NCBI taxonomy): Eukaryota > Metazoa > Chordata > Mammalia > Primates > Lorisidae > Loris > Loris lydekkerianus. Next base: position 17,518 of record CAUYPK010019093.1, read on the forward strand.
AGGCTGATTCTCACTCTTGCTCAGGCTGGTCTAGAACTCCTGGGTTCAAGCAGTCCTCCTGCCTCAGCCTCCCACAATGCTAGGATTACAAGAGCCACTGTGCCTGGAATTTAGTGTGTTTAAACATTTTCACTACTATTGGTAACACTTTAGTGAGTATCCTTATACAAATATATTTAGAAATGGAATTCTAGTCAAATGGTATTGTAAACTAAAATAAAATCTTAAGGCTTCCTGCCCAGAGGCTGAATGACTGGACTTCCTCTTGGCCAAGGGGATCCCCTAAAAACTGAGTTTCTAGCCAGGAGAAAGGAGATCAAACAAGCTTCATCATGTCCTCCTGCACCCTTAGAGATGTTTCTTTGTGAATCATTAACAGGCCTAAGACTGTGCAACACACACCTGCAGGTCCTCAATATACACCACAAACCATTTGGAGTCTGGGCATACCTGTAGTTTGTCTTCGATTAACAGACCCTTATCTTAACTCGGCATTCCTTTTCACTGACTCCTGGTCTAGAGGTCTAGACAAAGCCTGACTCTCTCAGCCAATTGTCAGCTAAAAAATCTTCAAGCCCACCTATAACATGTAAGCCCACACTTTGAGGTATCCTACCTTTTTGGGCCAAAACAATGTATGCCTTCCACTTATCAGTTTATGCCTTTACCTGTAATTCCTGTCTCCCAGAAATGTATAAAACCAAATTGTAATCTCACACTGTAAATTCACTTTCTCACCCCGGGTCATGGTCTTCAAATTTGGCTAAGAATAAACTTCTTTAAAGTATTTTACAGAGTGTGGATTATGACTGCTTTTCCGTTGACACAGTATGAAAACATTTAAGGTGTTTGGTATTGTTAAAATAACTAATTGGGGGCCATTAGGCTTAGAAAGCTTCACCTATATGACCAAACCAAAACTCAACTCGGTGTAAACAGTAAAAGGAAACTTAAGCTTAACCAATCAGAAACTTCCAAGTAACACTAACTACAAACTTTTATCAATCAAAAACAGCCAACTAACCTCTCACTTGGGACATTCCACTTTAACCAATCAAATATTTTCATTGTCTTGCTTGTGTGAAGACCTGCTACAAGTTTTCCCTTGATCTTCCTTGGTGGGGCACTACACTGCATGGTGCTAACCCCATTCATGAATTAATGAATGACCAAATAAATTCTTGTTTGGCGGGCCAGGCTGGATTCGAACCCGCCAGCTCAGGTGTATGTGCCTGGTGCCTTAGCCGCTTGAGCCACAGGCGCCAAGCCACACAACTTCTTTTTATTAATTTTCTTTGTTTTAACATATCATTGTTATGTTTCAACAACATTACACATTTTTTAGCATCTTTTTTTTTTTAAATTTTAAAGACAGGGTCTCACTTTAAACTTTTAATGTGCCTAAGTTTACTTTTGAATGATATATGAGTATATTGCCAAATTGCTGTTTGGAAAGGCTTTAAGAAAAACTGGTTTTTACTCCAACTGGCAGTGTACAAGAATGCCTTTTTCACTTAAAAAAATAAAAAGTCATCATTTTTTATTGCCATACTATAGGGGAAACTTTTTTTTTTTTTTTTTTTTTTCCATTTCTGTTTTCTTGATAACTTGGAAGATAGTTTTTCCCTTTGTAATTTTTCTGTTGTAACAGGTATATCTTCTTACTAGATTTTTTTCAAAAGCAATTTTTAAGTGTTGATGGTAGTAAACATTTCCTTTTAGTACAGTTGACCCTTGAACAACTCTGGGCTTAGGGCCACCAACCCCCTGTGCAGTCAGAAACCCAGGTATAACTTTTGACTCCTCCAAAACTTAACTACTGTTAAGGGTTCTGGAACCCTTATCAATAACATAAAACAGTTGACTAGGACATATTAACAGGAAGTGGATCATTGTAAAGGAATTCCTCCTAGTTGTCTTCAAGTTGAGTAGGCAGAGGAAGAAAATGGGTTGGTTTTGCTGTCTCTGGCGTGGCAAAGGCAGAAGTGGAGGAAGTGTAAGGGGAGGCCACAGAAGCAGGAGAGGCAGGCACACTGTAACTTCTATTCAAAAAAATCTGTACATTCAAATCTGTGTTATTCAAGGGTTAGCTATGTATTGTTGCAAGTACTTCCATTTGTTGTATTTTTAATTTTTGTGGTTTTTGAAGAATAGATATTTAAACATTTTAAATTCAAATATATTATTCATTGTAATGTTTAGAAAGTTTCAAGATTATATTCACCTATACTTTTTTCCTAGTACTCTTATATTTTAATTTTTAACATTTAAATTTTTAAACTTTTGTCATGTATTTTGTTTATATGGAGTCACCTTCATCCTGGGTGCAAACACAGGTCTGTCAAGTTAGGATGCTTAGTAAATATCTGCACCCTGTAGCAGGTCCTCACCTGCTATGTGTTGTCATCTGTGAACTTTGACCTCCTGTTATTTATACCAAGTGGCATCTAGTGATGAAATAGTGACAAGAGTTGAAAGATGGCTTCTATGATTTTTTTTTCCACTTTTTAACTTCATAGTATATTTGTTAGAATAAGAGATTATTAGATCATGTTTTTTTTTTTTTTTTTTTTTTTTAAACAAGAATCAGAAGACAGGATTTTAGAAGAGGTGTAATCTTTCCTGGGCCTTGAAGAAATTTGTGCATTCTGCACTATCTCTGAGTATGATTTCAGGAGTGGACTACCTAAGAGAAGGAGAAAATTAAAACCAATTGAAATTAAACAATTTTGGCAATAAGAGTTATATTATAATTTAAAATAAAAGTATGGGCTGGATGTAGTGGCTCATGCCTATGATCCTAGTACTTTCAGAGGCCAAAGTGTGGAGATCCCTTGAGCTCTGGAGTTTGAGACCAGCTTGTTTAAGAGCAATGAATTAGCCAGTCATTGTGGCAAGTGCTTATAGTCTCAGCTACTCTAGAGCCTGAGGCAGGAGAATCACTTGAACCCTGGAGTTTGAGATTGCTGGACTGATGGCATGGCACTCCGGCCTGGGCAACAGAGAGAAACTCTATCTTAAAACAAAATGGTTTTACTGTTATTTAAACAAAAAGAAAAATATACTAAATACTTATGTGCCTGCCACTAGGTTTTACAAATATTAAACCATTAGTTATTACCTTTCAATTGTGTTTTTTAAATTACTAGGTAACAAATCCTTCAAGCTTCCTGTACTCTTACTTTTTTCCTCCCATTCTTCTTCAGAGGTAACTGCTATCCGGAACTAATTTCTTGCTCATCTATTTTTCAACATCAAAATCCAGCCTATCAAAGGTTTATTTCAAATTTATTAGCAAATCTTTGTTCACTGTGGCCAAATGTAAGAGAAGAGACTGAGATGTGACACCAAGTAACGTGGATCGTGGATCCACACTTTCTGCATTGTCAGAGTGGTATCTAGTAAAACATACTATGACCCTCTATGCCATCTTAGCTGTGAACCTTTTTCCTTGCAAGGAATGGTTGGCTCCATAACACCACCTTTCTTGGTCTAAATAACTGTAACTGTAAATCTTAACCATTTATAGAAATTGCTGAGATCATTCTTTTCTCATTAAGCTGTACATACAGATTAGCAAGGATTATCTTATGTGCTGTATGCTGAACTGGGATATCTTGTATTTCTTTTTATCCCCTTAGTGCTTCTTGTTTATGCATAGTAAGAATTGTAGAATTTTAGGATAGAAAGGGACCAAGAGACATTCTACCCACTTATATTTAGAGATGAAAAAACTGACACTAACAATTTGACTTGAACAAGGCTTCAAAGATAGGTTATGACCCCAAATTTAGTCTTCTCATTTATTCATGCTTAATAAATTAGGTAGTGATTTTGATGTAATATTATATGTTGTTCTACAATCCAAATTAAAATGTCAGAAATGAATTTACTTGTACAATAAAATCAAACCAATTGTTTTTGGTAAATTTTTTCATCTTGTCAATTTTTTTGTAGTATTTTTTTTTTTCATTTTCTTTATAAGACAGCATCCCCGAAACCCTTTTCATACATGTTTGTTACTTTTAGAATTTATGTTTATATGTTAAAATTTAGAACTTGTACTGTGTAGTTTTAAATATTTTAGGTGATAGTCTTGATGTGTCAACCTTTTTTTTAGTGTTTTTAGTTAAATATTTAATCTTTGACTTGCAGAATATTTTGAAGTTAAAAAAAGCTTTTATGTAGTTATCTCATTTGAAGTATTATCTTTCTCTGTTGACAGATGAGGAAATTTAGACTTATAGTTGTTCAAATGATTGCAATAATGTCTTTCAGAAAAAAGCCAGAATTTAAATGTTTTCTAAGTTTAATACTCTCCAATATCATGCTGTTATATATATTTCTCATATATTAATTTATATATCTATTATATGAAAAGGGACCCGGTGAAAATATGTCCTTATTGACTCACTTACGGGGTCTGTCTTATATGCCAGGTTGATTTGAACAACATCGAATATTAGCCCTGCAGTACAGAAGTCTTCACTTGGCTAGGCAAATACCTAAAATAATATAAAACATACCTTTAAATCTCTTTATCCCAGTGGTTCTCAACCTTCCTAATGCCGCAGCCCATTGATACAGTTTCTGTGGGTCGTGTCCCACAGGTTGAGAACCACTGCTTTATTCTTACCTTTATTTTTTTTACTAAGAATGGCTGGGGGAATCCTGGGCATTGTCGGCCTTCTGGGCATGGCAGAAGATGGAGCTGGCAAGTTTAGACTTGATGCTGTAGAAGAAATTTAAGCCATGGTTAGGTTTTTTTTTTTTTTTCTTTTGGAGACAGTCTTACTCTGCTGTGTGGGCCAGAGTGCAATAGTGTCATTATAGCTCAGGGAAACTTCTGACTCCTGAGGTCAGCCAGTCCTTCTGCCTCAGCCTTCTGAGTAGCTGGGACTGCAGATGCATAACACCTCACCCAGCTATTTTTTTCTATTTTTAGTAGAGAGCAGGGTCTCACTCTTGCTCAGGCCAGTCTCCAATGGCTGACCTCAAGTGATCCTCTCACATTGGGCTCCCAGATTGTGAGAATTACAGGTGTGAGTCACTGTGCTCAGCCTGCCCTGGTTAGGTTGTAATTCATGGCCTCAGATAATCTAATATTACTACTGGGTCATCTACCTTCTGTTAGGTACAGACCTAAATTGTGATTATAGAGGGCCTAAATCTGGAGAGAAATTCCAGGATACTTTAAGGAAAAATAGATTACCTGGCTACCTGATTTTTTGTGTGTATATAAATATGAATAAATTTTAGGATAAAAAGAATAGTTCAGGCCATCATTATTATTATTTTAGAAGCCCTTGTATTTACACTTACCGTATATACTTGAGTATAAGCCGAGTTTTTTCGGCACAAAATTTGTGCCGAGTTCGGGTTTTGTGCCGAAAAAACTCGGCTTATACTCGAGTATATACTGTACCATGGAAACTGCTGTAGATGACTTCTGAACACTGAAATCCCTTAGCAACTTGTCCTTGCTCTACTTGCAGGGACAGTGTGATAATAAATGATAGTATTAAATAGTTTTACCTGGTAAGGCGTGGTGGTTCATACCATAATCCTAGTAGTCCGGAGGCCAAAGCGGGTGGATTGGTTGAGCTCAGGAATTCAAGACCAGCCTGAGCAAGAGTGAGACCCATGTCTACTAAAAATAGAAAAACTGGCTGTGGGTAATGGCTGGAGCCTACAGTCTCAGCTACTCAGGAGGCTGAGTCAAGAGGATTGCTCAAGACCAAGAGTCTGAGGTTGCTGTGAGCTATGATACCATGGCACTCTACCCAGGGTATGGAGTGAGATTGTGTCTCAGAAAAATAAAATAGGCTCAGTGCCCGTAGCTCAGTGGTTGGGGCACCAGCCACATACTGTGGGGCTGGCGGGTTCAAAGCTGGCCCAGGCCTGCTGAACAACAATGACAACTGCAACAAAAGAATAGCTGGGCATTGTGGCGAATGCCTGTAGTCCCAGCTACTTTGGAGGCTGAGGTAAGAAAATCACAGAAGCCCAATAGTTTGAGGTCGCTGTGAGCTGTGACACCAAGGCACTCTACCAAGGGTGACTTAGTGAGACTGTCTCAAAAAAAAAAAAAAAAAAAAATTTAAATTGTCCGAACATGTTATGTAAATTCAAAGCATTGGTTATTTTAGGGTTGAGCAAAGCATTTAATTCTAAGGTACTTAATTTGAGGTAGTTACCCAAAAGAGTACTTTTATATTAAAATTTCGCACTACTTGATACTGTTTGTATCTTAACTGTTCTGGAAACTTTTCTCAGTGCTAGGATTTCTTTGGTCACCTCATTGCTTTCTGACCACAATTTTAAGGTTTTCTTCAAAGGTTCTTGGGGTTCCATTCTCTGACCTTTCTCTCTCCTGTACGCTCCCTGGGCTGTTTCATCTGTTCTCGTGATTTTACTCGCAGTCATGTGACTCATAAATTCAGTCCAGTTCTAGCTTCAGACGTCAGCAGGGAGACCAGCACTCTTGTCAACATGTCCAAAAGTGAACAACTCATTAATTCTCTAATAATCTGGTTCCACCCATACCTCTGGTCTCATCTCGTGGACTCCAGGTCTTGAATTGTACTATGATAATAGCTGTTGGTTGAGCATTTATCTTGTGCCACAGGCATTGTGCATGTTACTTGTGTTATGTAATTTAATTTTCACCACATCCCATTGTGGTAGCTGTTGTTTCACTGATGAAATTCTGAAAATTTAAGTAATATGTTCCAGTTCATGTAGCTTGGAAATGGCCAATCTGGAACTTGAACCCAGGTTTTTAACCCCAAGTTTATTGTTCTATATCAAAGTGACCATAATCCCTGTTATGTTACTTATAACTAGTAAAAACATACTATAAATCTTATAATACCATATAGTCTTTTATTTTTCTTAATTTTTAATTTTTTTTATTAAATCATAACTGTACAATGACACATTTATGGGCTTCAGTGTACTGATTTGATATACAATGTGAAATGCTTACATTGAACTGATTAACACATCCATCACAATTATACTCTTCTTAATAGTTTTGAAATGTACCATTGTATCTTGTACATTAGGTGAGGTCCCCCCAAATACCCTCCCTCTTCCTTCCTCCCTCTACCCTTCTTCTCGCTCTCTTCCCTTCTACTTTCTAGACTATAGTTTTGCTTTACCATGCATATGAATGTGTAGATTATATATTGATTTCATAGTAGTATTGCGTACATTGTATACTTTTTTTTCCCATTTTTGAGACAGTTTACCAAGAAGAATATATTCTAGCTCTATCCAGATAAACATAAAGGATGTGAAGTCTCCATCTTTTTGTGGCTGCATAGTATTCCTGTACATATGCCCCAATTTGTTAATCCATTCATGGGTCGATGGGCACTTGGGCTATTTTCGAGTCTTGGCAATTATGAATTGGGCTACAATAAACATTCTGGTGCAAATGTCTTTGTTGTAAAATGATTTTTGATCATCTGGATATATCATTTGGGTATATGCCTAATTGTAGGATCAAACAGTAGGTTTACTTTTAGTTCTTTTGAGTATTCTCCAAACTTCTTTCCAAAAAGGTCCTATTAGCTTGCATTCCCAGAAGTGTTCCCTTCTCTCATCATCCACACCAACATCTGTAGTTTTGGGATTTTGTGATGTGGGCTAATCTTACTGGAGTTAGGTGATATCTCAAAGTGGTTTTGATTTGTATTTCTTTGATCAATAAAGATGATGAACATTTTTTCATGTGTTTGGAGGCTATGTGGCTGTCTTCTTCAGAGAAGTTTTTGTTCAAGTCTCTTGCCCACATAGAAATGGGGTTATTTGTTCTTTTCTTATTGATTAGTTTGAGTTCTGTGTGGATTCTAGTTATCAGACCTTTGTCAGAAGCATAACCTGCAAAAATCTTCTCCCATTCTGAAGGTTGTCTGTTTGCTTTACTTACTGTGCTCTTGGCTGTGCAAAAACTTTTTAGTTTGATCAGATCCTAGTACCGCCCAGGGGGTCCTCCTCATAAAATATTCTCCCTGGCCAATTTCTTCAAGTGTTTTCCCTGCACTCTCTTTTAGTATTTTTATAGTTTCATGTCTTAAGTTTAAATCTTATCCAGTAAGCTGGTTCTGGCTCCTTGGATCCGCTCGCATTGGTTCTTACGGTCGTTCGTGAGAGCTCCAACAGCCAAGATGGTGAAGCAGATCGAGAGCAAGGAGGCTTTTGAGGAAGCTTTGAAGGCTGCTGGAGATAAACTTGTAGTAGTTGACTTCTCAGCCACGTGGTGTGGGCCTTGCAAAATGATCAAGCCTTTCTTTCATTCCCTCTCTGAAAAGTATTCCAACGTGGTGTTCCTTGAAGTAGATGTGGATGACTGTCAGGACGTAGCTTCAGAGTGTGAAGTCAAATGCATGCCGACTTTCCAGTTTTTTAAAAAGGGACAAAAGGTGGGTGAATTTTCTGGAGCTAATAAGGAAAAGCTTGAAGCCACCATAAATGAATTAGTCTAATCATGTTTTCTGAAAATATAACGAGCCCTTGGCTATTTAAAAATTTTTTTTATTGACAAAAAAGTAAGAAGTATGA
>CAUYPK010019095.1:0-10391 GCA_963574355.1 Loris lydekkerianus
ATATTGAAAAAATATGAAGGGATAGGCCAGGCATGGTGGCTCATCCCTGTAATCTTAGCACTCTGGGATGCCAAGGCCAGTAGATCACCTGAGAGCAGGAATTCAAAACCAGCCTGAGCAAGGGGGAGACCCTTGTCTCTACTAAAAATAGAAAAATTAGCCAGGTGTTGTGGCAGGTGTCTGTAGTCCAAGCTACTCGGGAGGCCAAGGCAAGAAGATCACTTGGAACCCAGGATTTTGAGATTGCTATCAGCTCTGGCCATTATGGCAGCTTACCCAGGGCAATACAGTGGGACTCTGCTTCAAACCAAACAAACAAAACAAAGCCCACAGGTATAGTGGCTAATATAATAGGTACCAATTTACTTGCAACACACATAAGGAATAAGAACTTAACAAATACTGAATCTTTTGTATAATCTTCTCCAGTCACACTCCATTCTGTCCATCCATAAGGATTTTTCAACTACATCCTATAGAGTTGATTTCTATATATGTGTTTTTTATTTTATACACATGTATGAATGCTTAAGCAACATATCCCTTGTTTTCATGCTACAATGTATTTATTTTAAATTTCTTTTGATAGGTACTTAGAATGCTTTCCAAAATTTTATTATTATAAAATAAAATTAGGCATTTTGTACATCATGTCTTTCTGTGTGACTATGTGCATGAGTTTTGAGAGGGAATATCATTACAAGTAGGATTGGTGGGTTATAGGGTATGCATGACTTACAACTTTTGTTAAATTAGCCAGATTGCCTTCTACATTTGTCATAACAATTTATACTCCCACTAAACACATAGGAAATCCATTGTTTTATCTCTATTAATTCTTGGTTTGGAAGGTAAAATGAAACCTCAACATTTTATTTTGCTCTTAAAATTTTTAAGAGGTTTACAGAAGTATAATTGACTTACAATAAACTGCACATACATAAAATGTGCCACCTGTTTAACATACACAAATCCATAAATGTAATACACCATATCAATAGAAGCAAAAACAAAGACCATATTACCCTCTCAATAGATGCAGAACAGCATTTGATAAAATTCAGCATCCTTTTCTAACAAGAACACTTAGGAAAATAGGCATAGGTGGCACATTTCTTAAGCTGATTGAAGATATCTGTTACAAAGCCACAGCTAACATCATACTGAATGGAGTAAAACTGAAAGCTTTTCCACTTAGAACTTGAACCAAACAAGGGTGTCCACTCTTGCCACTATTATTCAGTGTTGTATTGGAAGTTCTAACCAATGCAATTAGGCAAGAAAAGGATATTAAGAAAATTCAAATGGGGGCAGCAGAAGTCAAACTCTCATTCTTTGCTGATGGTATAATCTTATAATTAGAAAACCCCAGAGACTCAACCATAAAACTCCTGGAAGTAATAGAAAAATAAAGTAATATCTAAGGGTACAAAATCAATGTTTACAGATCAGTAGCCTTTGTATTTGCCCAAAACAGCCAAATTGAGAAGCAAATTAAGGACACAATTTCCTTCATAGTATCTTCAAAGAAAATGAAATACTTAGGAATATACCTAACAAGAGAGGTTGAAGATCTATTCAAAGAGAATACTGAAACCTTAAGAAAAGAAATAGCAGAAGACATTAACAAACAGAAGAACATACCATGCTCTTGGTTGGGAAGAATCAACATTGTTAAAATGTTAGATTCAATGCAATCTCCATTAAAATACCGACATCATACTTTGAAGAACTGGAAAAAATAGTACTTCATTTTGTATGGAATCACAAGAAGACCCATATAGCCAAGGCTATTCTTAGTAATAAAAACAAAGCCAGGGCAGTGCCTGTGGCTCAGTGAGGAGGGCATTGGCCCCATATATCAAGGGTGGCAGGTTCGAACCTGGCCTTGACCAAACTGCAACAAGAGAATAGCCAGACATTGTGGCAGGTGCCTGTAAGTCCCAGCTACTCAGGAGGCTGAGGCAAGACAATCGCCTAAGCCCAAGAGCTGGAGGTTGCTGTGAGCTGTGATGCCACAGCACTTTACTGAGGGTGACAAAGCAAAACTTTGTCTCTAGTAAAAAAAAAAAAAAAAATCCAGAGGCACCACCCTACCAGACTGCCAGACCTCAGGCTATATTGCAAGTCCACAGTAATCAAAGCAGTATGGTATTGGTACAAAAATGTAGACATAAATATATTGAATAGAATAGAAAACCAAGAGATGAAACCAGTCTCTAGTTGCCATCTGATCTTGGATAAATTAAACAAAGGCACACAGTGGGGAATGCAATCCCTCTTCAACCAACAGTGCTGGGACAACTGGATAACCACATGTAAAAGACTGAAACTGGACCCGAACCATTCACCACATACAAAAATTGACTCAAGATGGATAAAAGATTTAAGTCTAAGACATGAAATCATAACATCTTAGAAGAAAGTATTTCTTCTAAGTATCTGTCTTAAAAAAAAAAAAAATCAGGAGTAGTAGTGTAACCTTACTTTTCAAACTTTTTGACTTCTATACTAGGTTCTTTTTTTTTTTTTTTTTTTTTTTTTTTACAGACAGAATACACCCTGCCAAACAACAATGACAACTACAACCAAAAAATAGCTGGGTGTTATAGTGGGCACCTATAGTCCCAGCTACTTGGGAGGCTGAAGCAAGAGAATCACTGAAGCCCAAGAGTTGGAGGTTGCTGTGAGGCCATGGCACTCTACCCAGGGCAACAGCTTAAGACTTTGTCTCAAAAAAAAAAAAAAAGAAAGAAAGAAAATTCCTGACAATCAACTTTGTATAAGCTCATTCCCTGTCATGCTCTTTTTGCCTTTAAAAATTCACTTGTTAACTGCTGCTAGTTGGAGTGTATTTTCAGGACAGGTTGGATCTATGCTCCAGGATTGCAATCCTCAAGCTTGGCCAGATAAACTCTATACTTACATTAATTTGGCTTCAACTTTTTCCATTTAGGTCCACATATTTTCCTTTCTGTTTCATTGCATAAGACTCCTGAAATCCTTGATGTCTCCTGCAGAAATGAAGTGACTTTTTATGCCAATGAAATGACTGCTGGCTAGGAGTCTGGCCTTTTTACAGGATTTTTTTTTATCAGGAAATCCATATAGGGACATAATGCTTGTGTGACTGAGCACAGTTACTGAAACTCCAAACCCCTAGAAGAAGAACTTTCCACCACAATGAATCCCCAACAATAAAAAAAAGAACTTTCTACCACAATTGTACCAAACCCCAAACCTTGCTTTCCATTTTCCTTCAATTAATTTTTACAATAAAATTAAATATAGTTTCTTATCTTTTTTTTTTTTTTTGAAACAGAGTCTCACTTTGTCACCCTTAGTAGAGTGCTGTGGCATCACAGCTCACAGCAACCTCAAACTCTTGGGCTTAAGTGATTCTCTTGCCTCAGCCTCCCAAGTCTCTGGGACTACAAGCACCTGCCACAATGCCCAGCTATTTTTGTTGTTGTTGCAGTTGTCACTGTTGTTTAGCTGGCCCAGGCTGGGTTCAAACCTGCCAGCCTTGGTGTGTGTGACTGGCGCCATAACCACTGAGCCTAGCCTCTATTGTTACTTTTTAATCCCAATATTGTTTCTATTATACAATGTCTCAAAAGAATACAGAACCCCCCAAAAGAAAATCTATGGATGAAGGAAGATTGTTCAATGAAAAGTGGGCAGATGACTACTTTTTTGTTGAGGCAAATAGTAAAGCACTCTGTTTAATTTGTAGAGAATTTGTGCAAGTTTTCAAAGACCATAATTTAAAAATGCATTATATGCAAAGGCATGCTGCAAAATTCGAGGGGTTTGAAGGAATGTGTCCTAAGGACAAAAGAGTGGAACTGAAAAAAATGTCTGTCTTCTCAAGAAAAAAATTTTTTAAAGTTCCAATTCAGGGAGGTGCCTGTGGCTCAAAGAGTAGGGCACCGGTCCCATATGCTGGAGGTGGTGGGTTCCAACCCAGCCCTGCCCCCCCCCCAAAAAAAAAGTTCCAATTCAGATGGATTCCAGTATAAACGCTAGTTATGTGGTAGCATATTTAACAGCAAAAACATCAAAACCATTTACTAATGGTGAGCTCATTAAGCAACATATGGAAAGCTTGGCAGATATGATTTGCCCTGGAAAAAGGGAGATATTTCTAAAATCAGTTCATCTCATTAGCCATTAGCCAGGCAAAGAGAAGAAATTGGAAAATATATTGAAAGGAATTTGGAGAGTAAAGCTGCTAATTTAAAATTGTATGCTTTGGTGATGGGTGACAGCAAAGATGCTGCAAATACAGTTCAACTTGCCATTTTTATTAGAGGTATTGATAATAAATATAGTATCATGGAAGATATGGTTTCTGTGGTGCCACTCAAAGACACAACTAAATCGAGATTTATATGAAGCAATAGAAAATATAAATATATCGGCTCGGCACCCATAGCTCATTGAGTAGGGCGCCAGCCACATACACCACAGCTGGCGGGTTCAAGCCCGGCCAGGGCCTGCTAAATAACAATGACAACTGCAAGTTGTGGCTACTTTCTTAATTCCTGATAGAGTTGGGCATCTTTTAGTTTATTTTTTCCTTTTACTTATTTGCTTTTCTATTCAGATTCAGTATCATGATTTTTTTAATTATAATTGTCTATAATTTTTCTTTTGGGAAATTTGTCCTTCCTCCCTTTCTTTTCTTTTCTTTTCTTTTCTTTTTTTTTTTTTTTGAGACAGAGTCTCATGTTGTTGTCCTGTGTAGAGTGCTATGGCAGCATGGTTCACAGCATCCTCAAACTCTAGGCCTCAAGCGATTCTCTTGCCTCGGCCTCCCAAGTAGCTGGAACTATAGGCGCCTGCCACAATGCGTAGCTATTTTTAGAGATGAGGTCTTGCTCTGGTTCAGACTGGTCTTGAACCTGTGAGCTCAGGCAATCCACCCACCTTAGCCTCTCAGAGTACTAGGATTACAGGCGTGAGCCACCTCACTCGGCCATTCCAAAATCATGTTTGATGGCTTCTTTAGTTTCCTTTTCTTGGACCATTACATATGAAGCTGCTATGAATGTTCCTATAGCAAGTGTTTCTATAGATATATGTTTTATTTCTCTTGAGTTAAAACATACTTGGGGAATGACTGAGGCATATATTTAACTTTAAAAAAAAAGACAATATTTTCCCCCAAAATGGTTCTATCACATCCTCTGCAACACTTGATATGGCCAGTCATTTTTTTTTGGTGGGGGGGGTCCATTAGAAGAAATTATTATCAGGCTGTGCCTGTGGCTCAGTAAGTAGGATGCCAACCCCATATACCAAGGGTGACAGGTTCAAGCCTGGCCCTGGCCAAACTGCAACAAAAAATAGGCAGGTGTTGTGGTGGGCACCTGTAGTCCCAGCTACTCAGAGGCAAGAGAATCACCTAAGCCCAAGAGCTGGAGGTTGCTGTGAGCTGTGATGTCACAGCACTCTACCAAGGGTGACAAAGTAAGACTCTGTCTCTGTAAAAAAAAAAAAAAAAAAAAAAGAAAGACAGAATTGTCATTCTATGGACCTACATTTTGGAGGGGGTACAGCTCTGTATCTTTTAGTAAATGAAAAGGTTTATTCTTGGCTCAGCACCTATGGCTCAAGTGGCTAAGGCACCAAGCCACATATACCTGAGCTGGCAGGTTCGAATCCAGCCCAGGCCCGCCAAATAACAATGAGGGCTGCAACCAAAAAAATAGCTGGGTGTTGTGGCGGGCACCTGTAGTCCCAGCTACTTGAGAGGCAGAGGCAAGAGAATAGCTTGAGCTCAGGAGTTAGAGGTTGCTGTGAGCTGTGATGCTACAGCACTCTACCCAGGGTGACAGCTTTAGGCTCTGTCTCAGGAAAAATAAAAAAGAAAAGGTTTATTCTTGTAGTTTTGCTTCAACTTGTAAGCCATAATACAGAGAGATCATGTGAGTTTTTCAAAGTATTTTTTTCTTCTATATGTCTTCTATTTCTTTGCTGAATCTATTTTTTTGCTGACTTTTTCTATTTTTTCATTTGTTTCATGCATTTCATAATTTCTCATTGAAGCATTTTTACAATGGCTGCTTTTAAATCTTTGTTCGGGAATGTTGTCATTTCTTTCATCTAGTGTCAGCATCTGTAGGTTGTCTTTTTTCTTTCAGGGTGAGATCATTTTGTTTCTCAATATTATGAGTGATTTTCAATTGAAACCTAGATATTTGTAGTCTGATATTATGAGGTCCTGGCCTATCCTCAAACCTTCCTTTTTAACAGGCATCTTCTGATACTGCTGTGGCAAGGACAGGAAGACCCCTCTGCCTTGTTCCTACCAGGTGGTAATTGAAATCCAGGTTCCCTTCTACTCTTAGTTTGTTTGTTTGTTGATTGGTTATCAGTTAGGGAGAGGGATCCTCATTACTATTAAATGCAAGTGGGATTTTGGATTAACTGCGACTTCCTTGCAGACACCTCCTGGCTGTCAGTGTAGAAGTGCCTTGTTACTGTTCTTTCCATGGCCTCCACTGTCACCACAGGCCGGAGAGTGGCCTCCATGTGCTGGAAAGGCCTGGCTTTCCACCAACAGGACTCCTACACTTTCCCAGTGGGGATGGGGTGGCTGCTTCCTTACCAGCAGCTTGGTGGAAATTTCTGCCTCTGGTTTTTACTGACTTTGGGGGTGGAGAGAGGTTCCTTTCTGCTTAGCCAGGATGAACATCCTAGCTCTTATTGGCCTTATTTGTCACCACCTCATTTTCGGAGGGTAGGAACGTCCAGGCTCTTTACTGAACCTTTGCTGGCAGGGGTTGGACCACACTTTTTTCTGAGATGTTTGGCTAGACAAGAGTGGTTATTGTTTAAAATTGTCTGTCTTTCCAGGCTGCTCCTTTCCTGGAATTTAGCCCACAAATTCAGGCTTTTGGCAGGAGGTGTTCTATCTACCAACATTGGCAGCGTTGGGTTGCCAGCTTGTGAGCTATATGAAGAAAAAGGAAACCCAGAAAACTCAGGTCAAGTCCTTCCTAGGGCTATAAGGCCACTAGCCATTCTGCCTTCTCCTTTTCACCATGCTGAGTCTTCATATGTTTGTTTTATATGTAATCTCCAGAGTTTTCTATTATATTTAACAGGAAGAACAGACAATGGTATATCAACTCCATATTCCCAGAAGCAGAAGTTTTGGAGCAGACTTAAAAAAAAAAAAATTAATGGAGGTATGTATGAACCAGAGATTTTATGTCCAATTAAGTTATGCTTCAACCCTTTGTAACACATACCATTAATCCCGTTCAGACACTGCGGTTATTATCTTGAGATGTTCAATTTATACATTTTTTTGCATCCTCCACGTCTCTGCTGACCATTTAAATTTTTTTCTCTTACTTCTTGGATATATGAAATATAGTTATAAAAACTCTTTTTTATGTTTGGCCCTAATTTTATCATTTGTGTCAGTTTGGGGTCAGTTTTAATAACTCTTTGTCTTCATTATGGTAACATTTTCCTGTTTGTTTTTATACTTAGTATTTTTTTTTATTGCATTCCAGATACTTTAAATTGTATATTTTGGATCTTAGATATTTTCATATTTCCTTAAATATTCATGAGTTTTTTCTGAGCCACTCTTAAGCCTTTTGGAACATTTTTGGTCTTTCAGGGTCTTTTATGTTTTGGTAGGTGGCAGCATTTGTTCTAGGTATAATTATTCCTAGAGGCAAAATTATCCCTCTAAGTTCTCTACCACATCTCATATGAATGGTAAGGATTTTTTGCTCTGGCTGGTAGGAAGAGATAACATTTCTCCTTCTTTCTCTCTATCTTTCAGGGATTGTTTTATTTAATACTTTTGAATGTCTCTGTCTACACCCTTAGATAGACAAACAATGGTAAAAAATTCACTAAATCCTCAAGGCAGACTCTGCATATCTACAGAGTTTCCTTTCTGTGAAACGCTCTCCTTTCCAGTGCTCTGCCTTGCAGGGAAAACTTGAAGGAAGTTGAATAAAAGATAGAAATGAATTTTGGGCGGCGCCTGTGGCTCAGTGAGTAGGGCGCCAGCCCCGTATTCTGAGGGTGGCGGGTTCAAACCCAGCCCCAGCCAAACTACAACAAAAAATAGCCGAGCATTGTGGCAGGTGCCCATAGTCCCAGCTACTCAGGAGGCTGAAGCAAGAGAATTGCCTAAGCCCAAGAGCTGGAGGTTGCTGTGAGCTATGACAAAACAGCACTCTACAGAGGGTGACAAAGTGAGACTCTGTCTCTAAAAACAAAAAAACAAAAGTAGGAATATTTAGAAATGCATTTAGCAAAGTATGTAGAAGACCTATATATCAAAATTACAAAATACATGCATTGCTGAGAAGTAAAAAAGGCCTAAGTAACTAGAGACATATACCATGTATATAAATAAAAGAAGACTCGACATGACTGTGATTATAGTTACTCTTTTTTTGTTTGTTTGTTTGTTTGTTTGTTTGTTTTTTGCATTTATTGCCCAGGGCTGGGTTTGAACCTGCCACCTCTGGCTTATGGGGCTGGTGCCCTACTCCTTTGAGCCACAGACCCCACCCCAGATTATAGTTATTCTTAAATTTATCTATTAGTTCTACAAAGCACCAGGCAAAACAACAGCATAATTTTTTAATTAATATAAAAAAACTTTATTTAAAAAGGAATTGTTTATTTAAACTATAGTTCAACTTCATTAGCCGGTGAATAACATAGACACAGAAGTTGCATGGCTTGAATTGGAAAGATTATATTTAATAATCTACACAAGAATAATTACAAATGAATAATGACAAGTATGCAGATATTAAGGGATATTTTATTTCATTGTATATTATAAGCTGCATAATCAGTTATAGTTGAGATGATTTGAAGGGAACCAATAAAATGTGTTTCTCTCCTTAAAGTATCTTATTCTTTGGCCTTTCAGAGAATAGAGATTTATTCCTTTGGATTAAGACATCATCCTTACAGAAGTTCTCAATTTTTAAAGAAGTAAGAGACTATAGTCCTACTAATACTATAAGAGAGGTAAAAGCCTGAAAAAGGATAGTAAAATGTCTTATGAATTGTCTCTTTAAAATCCCCCAACTTGCCTGGGTACGGTAGCTCACACCTGTAATCCTTGCATTCTGGGAGGCTGAGGCGGGTGAATTTCTTAAGCTCAGGAGTTCAAGACCAGCCGGAGCAAGAGTGAGAACTCCCCACTCCCCACCCCATCTCTACTAAAAATAGAAAAACTGAGACAAGAGGATCGCTTTAGCACAAGGGTTGGAGGTTGCTATGAGCTATGACGCTAACGCACTCTATCCAGGGGGACAGCTTGAAACTCTGTCTCCAAAAAGTAAATAAAATAAATAAATAAATAAATAAATAAAATCCCCCAGACTTTTGGGGAATTAAAACCTGAATTCCTTCCTGAGGCAAATAAACAAAGGGGCAGAAAAATGTTCTTTGTGGGTTTGTTTTCTAGTATTTTCAACAACAGGAGATGGTGCAAGAGAATTATCACAAGATCATAGTCAAGCGAGATAAGATTGATGGAAGCATTGATTATATAAATATAATAACAATAGGCTGAAGCCACAACATGTGACTCTGGTCACAAAAACCACCTGCCAAAAAATATAAATAAATAAACCTTTTTAAAAGTGCTGTTGGTTTGCTTAAAGGCAGGATGGGGATGTTTTGAGAATCTGATCTCTTCTCCCTCCCCCCCAGACAGAGCCTCAAGCTGACACTGCTGTCACCATTGGTAGAGTGCTGTGAGACCACAGCTCACAGCAGCCTCCAACTCTTGGGCTCAAGATATTCTCCTGCCTCTGTCTCCCAAGTAGCTGGGACTACAGGTGCCTGCCACAATGCTCGGCTATTTTTTTTTTTTTTTTTGGTTGCAGCTGTCATTGATGTTTGGCAGGCCTGGGCTGGATTCGAACCCGCCAGCTCAGGTGTATGTGGCTGGCACCTTAGCCGCTTGTACTATTAGAGCTGAGGCTGTTCTCTTCTTATTTGCTGGCAAATTAATAAGCTTCGCTTTCCTTTTCCTCAAACCACGTGTCCTCATTCTTTGTTGTCACTAATTCAGCCTCAGGGACAAAGAACTAAACTTTGGTAACAATATCCTAATCTTTCCTCAGTGATATAGGTTATCATTGTTTAGGATTGATGTCTTTTTCTTTCTTTCTTCTTATTTGTAGTAAGAACACTTAACATGTTTTAAAATTTGTAACAAAATTTCAAATACATAAAACAGTGTTGTTAACTATAGGAACAATTTTATTTTTTTGTTTGTTTTATTTTCTCTATACATATACATGTGTTTATTTAGTTTTCATTTTTTGCCTTCACAAAATTTAAAAGGCTTAAAATTTAATAACGATAACAATGTTTAAGATAAG
>CAUYPK010019097.1:0-10303 GCA_963574355.1 Loris lydekkerianus
GGTACATGTGAAACTTAGTAAATGTAGAATATAACTGTCTGAACACAATAACTAAGAAAATGCCAGGAAGGCTATGTTAACCAGTGTGATGAAAATGTGTCAAACTGTTTATAAAACCAATGTATGGTGCCCCATGATCGCCTTAATGTACACAGCTATGATTTAATATTAATAAAATAAAAAATAAAATATAAAATGTTATTTATTGCTACCAAAACCTCTCTTTCCTTAGGTAAAATTGATAAATAACATTTAATAGGCTAACACAAATTATTCCACAAAAGTCATGGCAGATATTAAACATTCAGTGAACGTTACCTACTCTCAGTAATAAGAAACACAACAGAATGGAAATTGCTCAAATTAACCACCCAGCGTCATCAGTGCAGAACATCCATCTAGTTCACTTAGATGATCAGGAAATACTGTGACTGGCTAATCTGGAGGAAATGTGTAATTTTGGCACATTTTCTATCTTGATTGTCTCAAATGCCCTTCACATCACAAAGAAATCTAACTACTGAAGAATCATAGTGCTTGTCACTTTCTGACATAATAAACACATGCTGTGTATGCAGAAAAATGGGTTTTCTACGCATTGTTGAATTCTTCTTGGGAAAATAGCTCTAGGCATTAAAAGTGTGTTTTCTAAGAAGTCAGTAAAAATATGTAAGGCTGAATTTGAGATTCTGTCTCTTTGGTCATAATACTGTCTTATATATCTGTATATGATACAATTCTGATCATAAGTTGGCAACATGTTTAGTCCATTAGCATGTTTCCTGAGGATAAAAACAAGAAACTGCTCAATATTAATTCCAGCCAATACCGAGGGCTTTCTAACATGCAGTGTCATTTATAGGCTGTTATTTTGTGTATCGCTGTGGACTTCGAGGTTGTGTATGCTGTGTCTTGATCTGAATTGGTTTAGAATAGGTTGCCCAGGAATGTTTCTAAAATGCTGTCTATAAACAGATACATTATCCTTTCCTTAACCACTCTATCTGAATATATAAATCATCCTTTTTCTTCCCAACTGGTTAGATATTACCACGAAGTAAATGGCAATCCAAAAAAATATTAAATATGATCATTTCCAAATTGAGAGCTCAGTTCTATTACGGCTATTTTTGTTAGAAAGTGTTCATTCCTAAATCTGTCTTTTTATAGAGTTCTTCGTGGTCCAGCAGCAGATAGAAATCTGTGAATCTGTAATTCTAATTGTTATCTTATTTTGGAGAAAACACAATATGTAAAAAGACTAATGCACTGTATTGGCTTATGATAAATATACAATAGTAACTACAAAACGCACAAATTTTTTTTATAGGAGAGTGCAGTTGGTGTCATACAGTATTTATCTTAAATTTATGAGTATCATACACAATGGAAAATAGTATGAGATTTCTCTTTCATAAACGCCAAGAATAACATTGCAGAGATTGTACATGCTGCATCTGAAAGTCTCAATTCGAATAAGCCTTTCAGTGAATTATCTTATGATGTTAAAACTTTGGATTACTTAAGGGAAGTTTGAGAAATACTCAAAAGGTTATGTTTTCCTTTTTTAGACTCTTGCGCCTCAAATCCAGCTGTGTCATTTACTACCCGTGTGTTCTTTTCAAATAAGAATAGTGGTCATACCTGCCTGATTGAGTACTAAATGAAAACATAGGCTGATTGTCACAGCAATTGGCTAGGAAATATTAGCTGTGATATCTATAAAACCATAGAGTTGCCATGATAATGTTGTCATACTACAATTACAAACAATACAACTACAGTACAAATAACACTAAAGATATTTCCAAAACCTACCAGGTAGAGTTTATAATCCTACTATATAAACAAAAAAGCACAAGTTTAATATTTCATCTTTGAGTAGCACTTTGAAGGATTGTAAAATGGGTTTTAAAAACGTTATCATAGTTAATCCCTACTGTAAATGTGGTAGATTCCTTGGCATGGTAACTGTGTTCCTTTTACTAACAGAGAAGGGACCTGCAGACAAACAGCGTACATAGCTTGCCCACGGCATGCACCTTGCGGTGAGTGACACACAGGCACCCGTCACCCACAGCGTCACTCTGAGAGTGTGGTCCCCAGACCAACGGCAGCAGCCTCACCTGTGAACTTGTGAGAAATTCAGATTTTCCGCCCTGCCTAGATTTGCTGAATCAACATACCTCATTGCTAAATATCACAACGGTCACCTTCAAGGTGCACTTGGGAATCTATGCCCCAAGGCTAGAGTTTCATCCACCCTTCAAGCAGTTCTGGAACTCTTTTTTCTAGAATGGTCATCAGAGCTATGCTTGTAGGAGGTCTGACAATTAAGTTCACAAACTTGTCTTAGAAAAAGTTCTACATACCTCTTTGCCGAATCCTAGTGCAGTCACCAGACGGCCCCAGGGAGTCCTTGGAAGGTGACCACAGTGGTGTTCAGCAATGAGGTATGTTGCATGTTGTCTAGGATGAGTTTATAAACTTGTCAGACCTGGTACAAGATAATGAACATTCTCCATATATGTCATCACAATTTAAACACAGTATTTTCATTTTAAATGTGTATACATGTTTCGGCCCCCTCTGTATATTTAAGTGTGCAACATGATGACATGATATGCATGTACATTGCTAAATGTTTATCATGACCACCTTAATGGACCCATATTCACACATCTGGATACTAATTTTACTCACAACGTGCCCTTGTACTTCAAAGGAGAGAAATTTGTGGCTGTTTCGTGATTTTAAAGTTCCGTAGATGATAACTGAAGCCTAAAGTCTAACTGTGGTACTTTGTCTTTTAATAACACGAAACTTAGGCAAATTTGAAAGTGTGTCTTGTCTTGCATAAGATTTCAGATCAGTGCTTCCTCCTTAAGCCCAAATTAAACCCACTTAAGTTTTAAAAAATAATGTTGTCTACGCGGTGGTTTATCTCTTAAAAAAACTGATATCTGGGGCCGCGCCCGTAGCTCAGTGGGTAGGGCGCCAGCCACATGCACCCAGGCTGGTGGGTTCAAATCCGGCCCAGCACAGTTAAACAACAACAACAAAAAATAGACGGGTGTTGTGGTGGGCTCCTGTAGTCCCAGCTCCTTGGGAGGCTGAGGCAAGAGAATCGCTCAAGCCCAAGAGTTTGAGATTACTGTGAGCTGTGATGCCAGGGTACTTACTGAGGGCGACATAGTGAGACTTTGTCTTAAAACAAAAAAGCTTGATGTCTGTAAGTAGGTAGAGGAAGGTGTTCTGTTTTTTGGAATTATTGAAAAATTGTCTCTTCAGATTCTCCCCCTTTGGATTCTTTCCTGATTTAATCATCTCATCTGTCTGTGCTCACTGGTTACATGCTGATACGTCCAAGGTATATCTTCAGCCTGTTACCTTCTCATTGTTCTCAGAAACTTAAATGATAGAATTACCTTTCTGTTCTTGATGGCCACTGATGTGCTTGTGTGTCGGATCTTGATACCCAGTGCTGCTCTTTTCTCTGGACCTGGCCACCTAAATTTCCCTGGCTGCTGTGGGTTACCAAGTGGACACTGCTCTCTCATGCCCTTGTCTTTGGACATCGTGTTTTTTTCTGCTTGCATTGCCTGCCTTGTCTGTTTGCTTTGTTTACCTCCGTTCATTCCTCCAAACCCAATTTAGATAACATCATTTCACAATTCCTCAATTACAAGTAAGAAAATCTCTCCATTTTTCTCCTGGTATTCTCCAATCCCTTCTGTCCTAGCACGCATATTGTATACCATGTTGTAATTACTTAAAATGTAAGCGTCAGTCTCCCCAGAGAATGTGAAAATCCTAGGACCCAGATTATATTTAGTAATATTATGTTCAAGCTTCCAAAAGTTCTATGGCACAAAATATTTATTGAAGTTTTATTTGATGCGGTATTCAGATTATAAGTAATATGAAGCCAGACATGATATATTTAGTAACAGGTACTGATACAGGAAAAAATAGTAAGGGTTGACAATGTGTAATTAAACTGTGTTAAGCACTCTATTAAGCAGATTACTAAAAGTAAAATATTAATCATAAACAGCCTTCTGAGGCTGATATTATTGTCATTCTGATTTTGTATTGAATGGGTATGGGTTGATATTTCCTATAGATAACATAGATAAAGTAAGGACAGAAAATTAAAATTGGACTAAGTGTGTAACCGACTTAAAATATAGCTTGGAAAGGCACACGTGAGAATATTCCCAACCTCGTAAACAGCATTTGCCTGAAATATGCATTTGTTATGTTTAAGCAAAATCATTAAAACAGCAGGGTTTTTCTGTGGTTCCCAACCCTCAAGAGACAAGCTAAAGGACCAGGCTGGAAAGGACCTAGTCACACATCTACTGGCAGACACACCATGTCCAGCCGAGTTCTCTGGAACCAGCCCCTGCGTTTCGCAAGGAGCATCCTTGGGAAAGGAGGAATCTCACCGCAGTTGGAAGCAGAGTGTTACTGATGTGGGGTCCGTCTGGCCCGTGGGACGGTGACTTCTCGAGTGCTGGCTGTTCTCCCGCTCACAGGTTGTCCTGTGAACAGATGGTCATTAGTTGATGAACTCCAAATTGATAGTAATTATGTCCATCTTCTCTCTCCTTTCTGAGCCCGTAGGGAAATAGTGGACACTCTGTACATTTTCATTGAACTGAAAAATTTCTGAGTGGATACTCACTTCCCTTGTGTGATCTGCAGACTCTAGGAAAAATCAGTTGATGCACCAACTTCATTTTAAAAGCTTTTCTTTTACATAGTTGGTGGTGTTGAAATTAGAATTTGAATAGCATTTCTTCATTCCATACCTTAAAGAAAAATAATACTAGTCTTCCCTAGATATATTATGAGTGCTTGTTCGACTATGGAAAAAAATGTCAATCTTCCTATGTGTTAGGAGGTCAGAATAATTAGCAAATTCACTTTAAAATTCACTGGTTTTGCGGTATTGAGACAAAATATAACAATTCTTCTTTCAAACCATAAATGTATATTGTCTTAGTGCATGAAGACAAATTATAAACCCAGAAGATATTTTTTTGAAGGAGAGAATTGGTATGAGTCCCAGATAGTGCTATTTTTATTTTTTATGCAAATAATTTTATCTGATGAAGAATGTCAAAAGATATCTGAAAGTCTATAATTAATTCTTTATTTAGGAAAATTCAATTATATATACTGTCATATAATTAAATATGATGACAGTGGCATTCTGAAAATTTCAGGATTCTTTGTAAGCTTTAATTGATACCTTAGTATATATTTTACAAAAAAACAAAGTTACAGTAAGCTTATATTTTTGCTATTAATATTGTGCTCAGTGAATCTGTTTAATGTGATTTTTAGAACTATATGCATAGTCAGAACATTTTGCACTCCATGCTGAATCTTCCAGACATTGACCTGGGCAGGGAAGCTCTGCTGTCCTGAGAGGCAATTCCACTGGTAAAAATAACACCTGACACGTAGGAGCTGTTGAAGACAAGTTTTCACTGTGTATCGGGGGTGGGGGGGGGAATTATTAGATTGATTTCACAAGTAAGAGGGGGAGTATTTAAATTATAGGGTCAGTATGCTTAAGTAACTATTTGAAAATTCTTCCCTTCCTTAAGCCTCTATAACTAGAGAGATTCTCAGCTGAGTCACTTTGGGATGATAGATTCATATGTTTATAATTTTATGATGTTTAAAAAGTTACATTTTGCAATAATGCGTGCCGTGTGTAAATGCCATTATCCTGGAAAAAATTTTCAAACAAAAATGTAGCAGAAATAGAAAAAAATGGAATATTGTTTTCTTCAAAATTTAAGCTTTAGAATATAAGCTTAAGTGATAGATATTGAACAAAAGACAAAAAGATGATGGGCCAAGGAGAAAAAACTGATTTTTTTTTTTTTTTAGCTTTTAAGGTAATTTTCATCCTGAAAAATAGAATATTGTTTTAACTCTTGAATAAATTATCAACAAATATTGACTGATGAGAATATTCTTTATTATGGGAAATTGGCTAGAATTACTGTGACAGAATGAATCCAATCCATTTTTTCCTTACAGAACTAGTAATTTATATTAAAATGCTTGATTTCCAGAAATGAATTTCTCTCTCCAAAAAACAATCTAAGGACCACCTATTACTCAGCAGCAGGTTGTTCAGTTTTCATTACTTTGGGTTTGAAAATATAATAAAACATTATTTAGTATTTCAAAATTTTTGTAAGGTGAGTAAGCAAATTATTTGGTTCATAAATTTACCAATCATGTTCAAGACAGCTAATGTGATTTTTTTTAATACATACACTTTGGATTCAATGTGTGAAATTTGAAATGCCAACAACCTTTTGGTTTTAGAATGTGTGTTTGAATGTCACATTGCCTTCTACTTTTTTGAAAAGGATCCTTAAGAGAGAAAAACTTTTCTAGAAAATTAAGTACTCAGCCAATACAAAAGATGAGAAAAAGAATAGCAACACTCACATATAATATCTAAAATACTACATTTGCTATTAAAAGAAACTTCTTTAAACTGGGACCTTCCATTCTTGAGACCTAATTTTATACTGCTCAAATTTATTGTTATCAAATGACCTCAGATAATATTCATCATATGCTAGCTTGAATCCACTAACTTAACTGGTTGTTGAATTCATTCCTATAAGTTGCTTACTAGGTAATTATGCCTCAAAGAAAAAAGTACAGTTTTCACAAGTTATATTATTGTTGAAATAAGTATGTTATTTTGGAACTCAATGCCTTTAATAATTTATTTTTCATGGAAGGGTGCAATCTGAGTGTGAGTTGTCTAATGAATCCAGCACCACCACCAACATTTTTCTTCTCAAGGCAAAGCACCTACTGAGAGTTTTTGTTCTCACAATATAATTTTAGATTTCCCTGCACTTGTGGGTCAGGTGAATGGTGTTTTCATAGTTCCCCATTCCAAAATTGTCATTATTAATATAAAACAATGGCTGCACAATGCCTGATTATAATTGGGACACATGGAAACTGTTTAGCTTTTCTGACAAGTCCATAACCAGGAACATCACCCTAGGATGAAAAAACATTATATCATTATATCATCCTAGGATGAAAAAACATTATTTGCATTGACTGAGATTTCGAACTTCCCACTGAGACAGGGATGATGTATGTTATTGTCATACTCTTGAAATACAACTTTATAAAGGCTAGAATATTAGAACTTCCATGTAGATATTAATAAATGCAAAAATGTATGAAACACAAGTTGCACTCTTACCATCATCGAATCCTCACTGTATTTATTGTGTGGGGCAGAGAGACAGGAGAATAGAAACCATGATCTCTAACAATGGAAAACTATTTCTTCTTTGGTATCTTCAAAAGAACCAAGAGAACTATTGTTTCAGTTGCAATTGCTTTTGGTTAGTCCTAAAATGCTTTGTTTTACTAAAATTAAACAATGTAATTAGATGGACTTTTAGAGTGGGAAATTGTGGTAATGATGCAGTTAGTAAGGAACTAAATAAAAGCCTCCGTTATTGGCTGCTGTGAAAAGTATAGCAATATCATTCATCATAAAATTTTGGTGGAAGATGATGACTGTGATTGGAAGAATGTTGGATTTGAATGTCTTTGGAAGATTTAATGGGATACTTGCAATAGATAGGGCTCAGGACTCTGAAGCCAAGAAAACCATGAAACTGGAGAAGATAATTCAAGGGGAAGTCATTGAGAGAAAGCTGTGAGCCAAGGAGAGGGTGGGGGGACACACTAATATTTTAAAAAATTAAGAAAGAGGAAATAATTCAAGAAGATGAGAATGCTATCGTTAAGGAAATACAAAGACTGTCAGAAAATACAGAGTCAAGAATTCCCAGGAAATAGACTTCAAGTAGTAAGTGTAAAGTGTCAAGTGCAGAGGACAGGACGTTTGAGGATCTTTAATTTGCTGGAAACGACTAAGATTTTGTCTGTGTGATACCCTGCGGTGGTTAAACTGTAACCCCAGGGGTGGATCAGTTGTCTTATCATGACCTAAGATTCCATGTTACCTAGTACAGAATTTAGACCCCCACGCTTTATTTTTTTAATGTCAGATTAATATTAGGATACAGATGATTAGGTTACATTGTTTGCATTTGTTAGGTCAAGTCCAAGTTGTAGTTGAGCCCTTCACCGGGAGGTGTGCCAGACACCCCTGCATTGTACCAGTTAGATGAGAGCTTATCCCTCTTTCCTCCTCCCCCGTCCCCTTTTTGAATTTGTGTTTTTGTCTCCTGTGGTCATTTAGTTATTCATCTGTTAGTTTCCATTAGTATGGAATACACTGGATATTTGCTTTTCCATTCATATGATACTTTACCAGGGAGAATGTTCTTCAGTTCCATCCAGGTTAATACAAAAGATGTTAAGTCTCCATATTTTTGTGGCTGAATAGCATTCCATGGTATATGTATATCACAGTTTATTAATCCATTCATGGGCTGATGCTTATTTGCAATGAGTCCAATGTTGGTGATTGTGAATTAAGCTGCAGTGGAACATTCTAGTGCAAATGTCCTTATGGTAAAATGACATTTTGTCTTCTGGGTAGATGCCTAGTAATGGGACTGAAGGATCAGATGGAAGGTCTACTTTTATTTAGCTCCTCAGAGCTCTCCATACTTCTTTCCAAAGAGTTTTTACTAATTCCCTTTTCTCCACAACCATACCAGCATCATGCCAGCATCTTCAGCTTGGGACTTTTTGACATGGGCTGTTCTCACGTGACCCCCACAATTTGAAAACATCACCTACATGTGACCGATCTGGCCATATATGGGCGTCAGTCTAACATCAGGCTTTATAAAGCACTAGGAATAATATTATAAATCAATTTTCACTAGTGACACTCACGGCTCTCGAGAGATGTTAATGACTAAACTATTTTAAAGATACTCTTCACAGGGAATAAGAACATGGAAGTTTCCACAATGTGCACTTTGATGGATGAAGGCATTAGATTAATCTTTAAATTGCTATGTCCCGCTGTGAATTTAAAAGACTCTGCTTACCATTTAGCCTTAACGAATCTGGACCAAGTATCATCACATTTTTCTTAAGCGAATTTCTCATGCAAACTAAATTTGCCAGATAGCTGAAATTCCCTTGAATTTTGAAGATACGTTGTTATGTGAGTTTTTTGTGTGTGCGCTTGTTGAAAGTATTCGTATATTATAGCTACCTGTGTGACGTAGACATTAAGGACAAAACAGACCAGTGGGGTTTTCAGTGTGGGGGGTTGTTGTTGATCTGTGCCAGGGAAGTTGCAGTTTTACTGTAGAAGCATAAATCTACTTGAAAGAAACAGAAGAGGAAACGCAAAGTAAGAAAGTGCTAAAAGAACTTACCTTTAAAAGTTCTTATTTTCATTGTTTGGTGTATTTTTATATCTGATTAAACAGTAAGCATCAAATTTTCCTTCATTAATTTAAAGAAGACAAAAATGTTTAAAATCATAGACTTTAAAATAACGAAATTGTTGGACAGTGTCTTAAAATAACACAAATATTTGCTTTTCAGTCTATGTGGTTCCATTAAAAATGAGAGTTAATTTCCCTTTGTCTGATGTGTCTCCATGCCAAGGAAAATGCCATGCTTTTAATGAAAAATATAAAATTTTAATTATAGTTACAAAAAATATTTCTAACATATCATTTAATAAGCATGTCATTTTATATTGAATAAAAATTTTAAGCCATTATTTTTCAGAGACTGAGAAAAGGATGAACAGAATCACTATTTTGATGAACAATGGGGAAAATGTTATATTCACATGTCTAAAACATTGTTTCAAAAGGTAAAGACCATTTGAAAACAAGAACTATAGAGGATACTGAATGACTCAGATAATTTTTATAATAGTATCTTTATTTATATCCTCCACATGGATTCACAGTGGAGAATTATAATACAATAGGTTTCCATATCAAATATTAAGCTAATTACCAATCTAGCTGTCTACTCTGAGAGTTAACAGGGTACATTTAATACAAAGAACTGTCATTTTGTCTAGGCAGCTAGATGAGTGGGTAATCTAAAAAAAAAATGTCATTTTAGGGCAGCGCTTGTGGCTCAGGGAGTAGGGTGCTGGCCCCATACACCAAGGGTGGCAGTTCAAACCCAGCCCCAAAGAAGCCCAGGTGCCCATCGATCCACGAATGGATTAATAAATTGTGGTATATGTACACCATGGAATATTATGCAGCCTTAAAGAAAGATGGAGACTTTTCCTCTTTCATCTTTACATGGATGGAGTTGGAACATATCCTTC